>WJEZ01000213.1:0-36952 GCA_009869925.1 Thalassaphorura encarpata
TGTTTGAATTTTCGACCCGCCTGGCATGGGAAGTCGATTTTGACGACTAAGCCAAACATTTTTTGAATTTTTTTTTCGCTGTTTAGTACCTCTCAACATAAGCTAAAAGAATAATCAGATCGATTTGATCATCTAAGGTTTAGCCCAAAAACTTCCCTTATCCGGTACCCTTCTTTGTACAGTGTGGAACCTCTATAGACGGTAGATATTTTATAAGGTCATAGTACAGGTCTGGTCTGGCTCATCCTGCTCACATAATTTTCCCCATTTAAAACACTTTTGCCAAAATCTTTTTGACTGAAAATGAAATACGATCTCAGCAAGATTTCATTTCATGCAACCTCCTTCCTACATATGTGCCCTCTTAACAGTTGGAGAACTAGTGCAGTGGCGTAAAATGTAAGCCAAAATGTAGTCGGTAAAGTTTCCAACTTGTCTCGTCCTTGTACTTCATTAATACCACTGGAGCTGATCCTGCAAATCCCCAGATTTTCCTTGAAATAATGAAATGAGTTGACTTCATTGGTTACAACTACCAGACATTCTGTACAATAGTTACGAAAGATCCTAATTACCAGAGAAGGCTTACAAGTTTATTTCTACTACTATGTAATCATTGAAATCGATATTACTAGACTCTTTGCTTTAACAACGAACTGCTGACTGAAGGCTTAGAGATCATAGTTTGTAACTGGGCAAAATACGTCTGGCTTTATGACAACTACCTTAACCTGGGAATCTAAAATTAACACTTGAAAATGTTAGAATCAATAGGTAATTATCAAGGATGTCTTGGAGCAGGATGAAGAAATATCTTGACTCAGCAATTGTGGCCAAATCCTAAAAAGGTACAGAAATAAAAGAAGCCTTGTGGGACACACCTATCACCCATTCTATTTGCCAACTCCCATCCTTTCCTATCCTCCGAACCATTCACACTGATGAATGTGATCAATGATTGAAAATTC
The DNA here is from genome assembly GCA_009869925.1 of Thalassaphorura encarpata. Taxonomy (NCBI): domain Eukaryota; kingdom Metazoa; phylum Arthropoda; class Collembola; order Poduromorpha; family Onychiuridae; genus Thalassaphorura; species Thalassaphorura encarpata. The sequence goes on from WJEZ01000213.1 coordinate 969, forward strand.
CCGAAGGGATTTCCTTGTGAACCACTTAAAATCGAAGGAGACATTGCATTTTCTCCACTTAAGTAACGAGCCATCCATTCTCACCAAGACGAAAGTTGCACTGGATCTGAAAAAAATCTCAGTGACTGGAGAGTGGAGTCCGTTTTGATGAAATACCTTCTCCTTGAGCTAGTTCATAGAATGTGAGGACCTTCAAATACTAGTCTGCCCTGAACTTGGGCACATTCCTCCATATCAGAAGGAATATCTTGTACAGTGCGAAAGTGTGAGAGACAAAGAGGAGAAAGGGAAGTAGAGTGGTCTCCCAAAAAAATGAACGAGTCATTTGGGACTCGTTGGCTCCAAAGTCCTTGGTTTGACTCACAAGCTGGAGAAAGTCTTGAGGCGAGAGGGCGGCGGTCCTTCTCTTCTATGCACCCTTTTGAAATGAAAGGAAATATGAATCTTTTGGAAGCTAAGTATATATGTGAATGTCGCTTCCCAGTACTTTAAGATGACTTTCTCTCTTCCTTTTCCTAATCCCAAGATGCAAATGGCCTCTTCTCCAGCTCTTTCTCTAATACATCAACCCTTTACAACTTCAGCTTCACTTTCCTGTATTATTATTATTACCTAACCTGACTACTCAACCTCCCACTGCTCCTGCTTTCCAACGTCTCATCCAATGTGCATAAAGTTTAGCAACTACAAGAAAAAAACAAATTCATGTATCTCCTTTTCGCCTTGAACCAAAACGCGGTTTATATGACTCTTAGCTAGGGTCGTACATATTTCCAATGGGATCACTATTTGCCTTTCACTCCCACTCCCTCTCCTTTTCATTTGACACAGAAGAGCGATATTTCCTCCATAACTGTATCATTAGAGTCTACTTCATTCCTTCAGTTTACACTCTCATACTGAAACTACACGATTGGACTCTACATGATTGGAAACTCCAATTCATTCATCTCTATCTTCCTTCCTTAGAACTTCTCCACATATTCCAACACCATATCACAACTCCACTCATTCAAATCCACGTCTCGAGGGTGGGAACGCAATCGAGGAAATGTGACACACGTCACATTACAAAAAGAGAAACTTGATAGGCATCCCTTACATAGCAAAATTCATGTAGTTTAGTACTTACAAGAACGGTTTTCCTATCTAGAAATGGATCAGTCAACTATGTAAAAGAGATGGGGAATTGAATATTTACACGAGGTTTGAATGGATTGGCGTGACCAAGTCCAATCCACATCTTGACATCAAAGCTCAAATTATAGTATACGCCATCCAGTCATAAAAAATCCCATAAGAGTATACTTAGAGTGATACGAAGTGATACATAGGAATGTAAGAAAATGATATGATTCGCTCGCTGTACAAATGTGGTCTGGTGGTTGTATACATGAAAATCTGTATGGTATTAAATAGTTAAACCTTTTCGTCGAGAGCTTTGTGGTGCTCGAAGAGAGACTTGAGGGCTTTCAAAACTTCTACTTCTGATGAAACTCCAGATTGAGCCGCGGCTTGCCTCTTGACCACGGTCATTCGAAGCGACCTTTCATGTCTGGACACTAAGCACTCCAAGTGTTCCAAAAGAAGCTGAAATTAATCAAAATACAATTTCATTTATTTGCCTTGTTGGATTCACTGGCTTAGACAGCTTGATTCTGCTAAACATTACTTCAAACGTTAAACCAAAGACCAGAAAAATAAGATTAATTTATTTTAGAAAAAATAATTTTGTCTTCTCAGAATAATTTTTTTGTTCCTAAAATTCGATTCATTCCGTTAAGTACTCCATATTGTTGAAGAAATTAGGGATGCAAATAAAGCTGGCGCCAAATAAAATTACGCTGACAGCTACATCTCTAAAAATCAGTAGTGCGCAAAATAAGTACTGAATAATAAAAATAAAACTGAGTTTCAAAACCAGTCAAATGAGCGGGAGTGTTGAGGAATGAAAGCTTTTTCCAAATTGCTTCCCCGCTCCATTATTTGACTCGGCTAGGCTAATAGGGCCAAAAGAAAAAGCTTCCTATTTCACCGAATACACAAGTGAGAATTCTCCAAGGAATAAAAACTTACCCGGGTATTATTTCTTTCAGCTTTCAGTTCGCAAATTTCTTCTTCACGCTCCAACAGCTGCTCTCGGGATTGGTTTAATTCTTTCGTGAGACTGGCAAACTCCTGTGGAAAAATATAAAAAAAGTTTGTTAAAACATATTCTCCGTTCAACTTTTGCCTACATTCAGCCGCATGTCACTGATTTCGGAATAAATGAACTTTCATAACACGAACACTGGGGCTTCAATTCAATCAACATTTTAAATAAAAATATTTGAAAAGTGTAGAAACACTTGAACCAAAGGATGAATCGCTGCCAATCAGTAAACCGAAAATGAGTATTGTACTAATTCTAGTGCATTATAACTTTGTGCCTTATTAAAGTAAAATAAAAATCAAGATGCACACCATCAGATTAATATATGAGACGCAAATTAGTAATACTTAGACCGTTTTTTCAACATTACATTAAGATTGGTACTGCTTACGATTTTTCTAGCCAGTTGTTCATTCCAAGTTACTGCCTGTCGTTCTTTTCTCCATAAATGATTACATATTACGAAGGTATTAAATCTTCTAGTGGGAACTACCCATTTAAGACTCTTGAGACTTTTAATAAACTATTCAAATTACATTAAATCAACTTAACATGAAAGGATTTCCATCAGGGTCTGTAAATGGCTTCAACTCAAGAATCATCCTTCTAAGAACTAAAAATTCACCTCTGGTTCCAACGTTCCTGCCTAACTAACAATACAAACGTTCCTTGAACCATGCGTTCAACTCATTTAAATTTATGCAGTCAAACGCACTTTAGGCTTGCTAAAGCTAAGTGAGTTATCTTTAGCTCTCAAATTAAAATGCTTAAGCGAGAGTCAAGTCTTGAGTTGAGGAACCATTTCATCCTTCCGCATTCCCCTGTTTCTCAACCTCTGAACAAGAGTTGGGAACATTTAATGAATGAGTAGCAGCTACAGCTACTAATTAGCATTCGAATTAGCGGCCCATCCTCCCTGTCAGAAGGTCCAGCCATAAAAGATGCACGTCTTTCCAACCTGACCTGCTGGCTGAGGCGGGGGAGGGCAAAGCTGGGATAAAATACAATTTCTAAACGAGAAGGACGATGAAAGGAAGAAAAGGAGCTAACTGATTAAATGAACCTTTCCAAAAGTCTGTCCAATGGCATATGAATTATGCATTACGTCCTTCTATTCCCATCACACTCACACACCCACTTTTTTTAGAAAAGTCTTTAGGGTAAAAATTTCATTTTTAGGAGAGAAAAAAATTGAAACCTCTGTCAATGCCAGATGCACAGAACATTCGCAACGATGTTTAGATTTTCCATTTAGAGATTTAAATTGCCCACTATGATAAGATTGATGACAATTCATTTTCTGCAGGATAATATCCTGGCTATTTGATAACTTCATTTGATTTAGATTCAAACAATTTGTCTTTAATTGAGGATAAGTCAAAGAATTCCCATTAAAACTGTTCAGTTTTGAAGCTGGTGAAATTGAATGAGTAGCTTCATAGCTTTTCCCATTAGTTGTGTCAATCCAGAATTTACTTGTCAAAGTATTCCCATTCCCATCTTTTTGATTGCATGAAGTAATGGTTGAGTTCATATCTGATCCCCACGCATAGTTCATGTCTGTGTTGTTATTAGTATTACTACTATTATTATTAAGTCTGTGGTACACTAGATCCCGGGACTGCGGCGATTTGAGCTGTGGTGTTCCATTAACTCCTATATTCACACTGTCACTCTGAAGAACAGACACGTTGGGTATCACCGAGAGTATGTACTGAGGAATTTTCTCAGGATAAATGACATTATTATTATTGACCCGATGAAAGTTAGTGCACATTGTCCTGGCTGTCGTCTTGTCTTGACAGATTGGCATGTTCACATATCACAATCACTACTCATTCAGAGTATTCCTTTTTAAAATTGTAAATGAACTATGATTATTAGCGGGGTATGAAATGATGAATAGAGATGGAAAGACTTATTTCCGAAATCAATTTGCTAAATCTAAGCCGGTGAAGTTGACAGGGGCAGGACAAAATCATTTTCTACTGGAACCTGGACAGAGAGGTTGAACTACTCTGGACTGCTACTCAAGAATGCACGTCTTGAGCCGTGAGTGTAAGACTGACCGCGCGCGCAATCCTTAGCACAATTTTTTGACGGACGTACAGAGAAAACATGATCCAGGAGGGCATTGGAATGGACAGGAGCTCAGTGAACCATACAAACTTATTTGAACATTTCGGAGGGTTCTAGATCTGGGATGAAGTAAGGAGGGGAAAGGGCCTATTCCTGGAGATAGGAGCAAAGCGAAGGAAACCTTTCTCCTCTCCATGACTTTAACCATCCAGTTGACAGGAGAGCAGTTTGCACGAAACCAATCATGCACATCCCTGCCTATGACTTCCTCTCCTTGTTAACCAATCAATTTGCCCATCACTCACCTCTCTTCTCCCCTCCGGACACACATTTCACCCTTCTTCCTTATTTAATCAACTTCTTTGGTTTCATCCAAAGATATTTTCACATCCGCAAAAAAACGGATTCCAATGCAAAACTTCACGTCTACCAGCAACAACAAATCTGTTTGCCCTTCCACTTGACTCGAGTTTAAACTTTGGATTGGATTACTTCTGGGAACACTTTGCTTTGGGAAAAGAAAATACATTAAATAAAACAGACTGGAAGTACTATGGTGCGAGCGCAGCAAACATTGCACTTGGTCATCATTGTTGTACAAAGTTCTTAAAATTTGTACTTATACTTATAAGTGAAAATTTCTTACACGATAAATTATTTCAAACAAATATTTAGATAGTTAACTATTTTGAAAATAATATTTTATGAGAAACTTTTGCGTAACGGCGCTTAAAACTTGTGCTGTAGACTAGAGGTTTTGTTGGACTTGTGGTCCCTTGGTTTGGAGTAGTAGTGGTAGAAAGTTGATTTTGAATAACATTGTGGTTAGGATTGGTAGTGGAGAAGAGAAGAAAGTTAAGTTGGAGAGAGAAGGACAGGAGTTCATGTGAAAGCTTCATCTCATAATACCCAGGGAGAGAAAGCAAATGGAAGGGGAAATGAGCCTCAAGATGGGACTCGGAGCTTTGTGGGGGACAGTGAAGAGAGAGAAAGCGAAAGGACATGAAATTCTATGAGACATAAAATCCTCCTATGGATAGAAGGATGGACCGAACAACTTTCACTGGCTTCCTACAATATGCTACCGCCGACCAAATGATACTATTCCCTCGCATTGTATTACATCCTTTCTCAGCCGGAAAAGAAAAAGAGGGAACCCTTGGAACTTATGTATCATAATATAATAATATTATACACGCCCAACAACCGCTCCACTATCAAAATTGACAATAACCGGACTCGACATTACACAACCGACCAAAGATCCCCGTGTTTTCCCATGTAAGTTTAAGAAATCGTCCAGGAAATGTCAACACCTAGCATTAAGAGGAAATGGGTGTGTATATCTTTGTTCCGGCCCTACAGCGACTGTGGTTGAAATGATAAAAAGTTGATTGTGCAAGGCGACATTATAAAGACGCGACATGAAACGAAAGTGACATTTCTCTTGCTCACTCCCCAATCTCAATTCTTCTATTATACAACCAAAATCCCAAACCAACTTCTTTCATCATGAAGTGACGGAATTAATGCGTAATGCCAAATCCGGCTCAAGACGAACAACTTATTTCTCTTGGGTTCTTTCTTTGACACTTTCACCGCAAATCCAATCCAATCCAAACCGAGGACTGTGGATCGTATCATCTTATTATTGACTTCCTCAAGGAAACCACCTTATTCCACGTAATATTGAATTTGATTGTGATCTGGCAGTCATCTTTTCGCCGCCAGGGAAAAATAGTGAAGAATAATCTTTCAATATGCTAATCTCCATCCCTCCGTCTATTCCATGAGCATATGTCAGATCCAGGAGAATAGCTATGGAAATACGTTTTTATATTATAAATGTTGAGCTTAAAATGGAAAGGTAGCATTTTTACTCTGGACTCGCTCAGCCTTTCCTTGACAGATTTCAAGAAAGCAGAGCTCTGCCCTGTTCCCCAACGTTTCATTCGAGAAATGTCATAACGAATTAACTGAAACCCTATATCTATTTCTCAAACTCTATCCTCCTTATCCACCCATATGGCTCTCTTCTTGTTAATTCTCGCAGCTAAGGTAAAGTGGAATTGACAAGTGGATTGAAAAATGCGAAACCTACCAGAAAAAGCTTCCAGGTTGTTTAATGCGTTGTCTGCCAAACTAATTTTCTATTCCTTCAAATTAGTGGTACATTAGTCAGCGCCAACAGAGAAATAGATATCTCGCCAAAAATAACTGTTTCTGTGCAAGCAAAAATCTGCTAATTTATAGTGACGACATTTCTAAACGTGCAAAGTGCATACTTACAAAATAAATGAACGGAAAGATTTTGCAAATAACTAACTACTCTATTTGGGCAAAGTTTCTAAAAAGAACTTATGGGTCGGGTGGTTGATGGTCCACTTAACCAAGCCAGACTGTCCACCGGGTTAGTAAGACTAGGTAGTTGGCTTATCTGCACTGAAACACCTTTCTAGTCATTCTGGTTCCACCGTTTCTATGTGCTACATTTTATTACTGAGCTATTATGCCCTTGCACTTTATCGAATGATAGGAGCAGGACTAGTAATGCACGTAGACTACAAAGCCATTATGTGTTTCAAGTCATGACATAATGGAAACTCATCTGAATATTTCTCCTCGTCACCTCACAAACGAATGAACAATTCGGTATCAAATAAAGTAAACGAAAACCCCAGGTTTCACTCCAATTTCCCAGCGAGCGTATGCATTTTCACAATTCTCATCCTACATTCCTTTCTCACATTACAATTCAAATGTGGTTCAGATGTGCAATCCTGGAAAGCAGCTAGAATGTGGAATGGAACATAGTGCTTTTAAGTTAATTGGATTACTAATAGGTGGGTGGTCGGTGAGGTTCCCAGGATAGTTCAATCTTGTACCACATGTGTGCACGACGGAATTGCATTGCTGATGACAAATGATGAGGAAACTCATAGAAAAGACTAATTTGTTTTTTCCCCTGTGAAGTAGTCGAGTTGTTCTCTAGCAGAACTGAGAATCTCTCATAAATATGAGCGAAGAACAACACCCTTGCCTTTTTTCCTCCCTCACATCATTTACCCTCTTCACTCAAAAAGAGAAGATGGGCTCAGAAATTTGTTCCATCCTCCTCCTTTATACTTTCTCTTCAACTTTCTCTCTAGTCATTTCACTCTGGATTTAATCCACGAACCGACCACAAAAAAAAACTCGAAACTCTTTTCGTCTGTCTCCTTCTCACCCACTCCTTTTATTGAGACTTGGGTAAAACACAAAAAGACGCTTCCGTGAAAATTCCCTTTCGTCCTTTTATATAACACACTATTTTCCTTTGGGGTGGGTAGTCATAAAATTTCTTGCTCATACATGTCTTCCCTATACGAACACTCTGAACTAAGTTTAGACCACCACTTCACTTTGTCTCTTTATGCTTAATATGAACCAACTATGTATGTACTTTGTGTAGTCGCAGGAATACAAAAATCCACGTCATGTCTTTTTCAAAAAGTCAGAGTCCTCGATAAAAGGGAAAGCCAAGTTTCTAACAATTTGAAGGGAACCACTCAAACCGGTCTCTCCACGTTTCATTGAAAACCTTTCACAGAACTCAGTATGAGTAGGACGCAAACTCAGGTTTCTTCTTAATTTAAAAGAATCCTACATCAAATCCATGCTTTCCTGCTCACCGAGTAAGTTCCGCTGCTTATAGTGCAAGTGCAAGTAACTCATCGGTTCAATGGATTCTACAGAAGAGTTGGAAAGAAAGAAGCCTAAAACATTTTTTTTTTCATTTTTCCTGACAGACACCACCCACCGCCAGAGGTAAGTAGACAAAGAAAGGCTCCGTCTCGAAGAGAACCGAAGCTGTGGGCGAGCACAGGTTGAATCTCTAGTGTCACTATGTAGGAAATATCCTCATTTCTCTATATGCTTCATAAAAATTTCCTGATTCCCATACATATCTAGTTTCATTCTAAATGTGTACTTATAAAGGAAAGGTGGTACTTGCAAAACAAAAAAATTTTTAGTATAACTTTACTTGTTTACTCTAATTATTCATTTAATTTTATAACATCAAGAAATTCAATTCCTTTCTTGTATAGTTTTGAAAGTAGTTTTAGATAATCATAATAAATTAGAGAACGCTGTGAGAAATTAAAATTGCGACTGAAGAACAAGTAGGAGACATTTGTGTTTACTTGGAGAATTGCCGACATAAAAAAGAACATTGTATTTGGAGAGTGGGCAATTGATTTACCAGCATCAAATTTGATTTGGTAAAATATTTATAGCGTATGGAATGTAGTGGCAATAAAATTTCTAGCATCAGCAACTAATTCTCAGCTTGGGTTGATGCTTCCACCACTATTACACTGCCTTGTGGAACTCCAATTGAATTATTTCTTCCACGTTCACATGGGTCGCTCAGTTAAACATTAGAAGTTTAGCAGTAGGAAGACTGAAGGAAGAGAGGAGCAGAACGCACAGAAATTGCAACCTAATCATCAGAGCAAGACATTCTACTGGCCATCTGAGCTTATCCTAGAATTCATTACTCAGTTCTGAGCTCTTGCGTTGACATTACGATCATTTCAAGTGGAACTTATTTTTGAGGAAAATTTCCCTCCAACTCCCAAATTATTGTTTTATAACCCTCTTTCCTTCCAGAAAGTCAATTGGTCAAGATCACAATTTAGATTCATTCCGCGTAATCCTCACCCGGCATCCCTGCAAAAGGTCCAGTCTTACCATCAAAACAATCAATACTGTTCAACCGACTTCAGAGGACCAACCAAAATGACTCTCTCCACGGTGGCTGTTACATTATGGAACCAAGACAAGACTTCCCTCCGAAAACCAATTCTATTTTCTACCGCTTTTCCTCTGATCAACTCTCTCTCTGGCTCACCAACTTCACTTTCCAGCGTGTCCTCTAGTTTATGAAGCTTTAACCTAATGAATTTCCAACTAATACACAATTAAGTTTCCCTTGGAAAACTCATCTAGGCCCTTTTAACGTCTGCAACGCAGAGTTGTAGATATTCAGTGTTGAAACGTGATTCTCAAGAATTTAGTAGTGCAGAATCATGTCATGCATTCACACAGCAAGAAGTTGAATTGGCGTGATCATCTTTAATTTAGCTGAAGATAGCCAATTTATATGTCTCTATTGAGTAAGCAAAAACTCCACTTCAACACCCAGAAAACAAACATAATCTAATGAATTGGGCTTGGGAAGACGGAATCCATGAGAGTGGAGGTAGTTAGAGAGTTCCATACGTGGATACATTTCAAATTGAATTTTGAGATGTTAAATTTAATTTGTATGCAGACGACATATTGCAGGGCTGAATTTGCATAATAATTATTACGATTTCGCCCAGCCAGAGAGAGCAGACGATACGTTGACTCGGCTCAAGTTCCCTTCAAATTGAATTCCCTCTGCTTTGAAATTTATTACAAAAACAAAGGCGAGGTAATTCTATGATAGGATCAATAGAACGAGTCCATGCTGACGTATTTATGAAAACATTCAATATCTGAAGAAATGAGCAGAGAATGTAATCTGATTTGCAACCAAAATAATAAATCTGTTGATACGTTTTAGAATAATATTTGATTTTTTACTTCTATCTGCGATATTTTCAAATCTGAAAAATGGAACTAATTTTAGCAATTCAGATTCAAAATAGACAGTTCAGATACATAGAAGCAGGAGGACTCAAACATCCAATTACCCAATTTTGATTGAAGTTAAGGGAAAGGAAACGCATCCCTGAGCTGAAGCTGTGAAGTTTCAGAACAGGACATTCGTAGTTTTAAGTCATAGCAGTCTATGATTAACGGCGCTACACCCACAAATTTGTCTCAGACCTGCAATTTGTACCTGTGACTGAAGGAAGTATTTAAGATTTCTCTGAGACATGATTGGCTAGAGTAGATGTAGAATCAACTTTATTCGGATTAGGCAGAGAGAATCCACTTCAACACTAATCCTTATCCTACCCTTGAATAGCTCAAGTGTAGAGTTCTAATTAAGACGCGAAGACTGAAGCAAGCAAGCCAAACGCTAAAGGCAATTAATTCAAACCGTATAAACAAGCAATTAGAGGGTTAAGGACATTCGTACTAAGTTGACGACACTCGTCTGTCACACCAAGCCAGTCAGTAATACATAGAACTCTACTATCAGATTCTAAAATACTAGACTACGGACAAAAACATTTGAAATCCACTACAAGCCAGGATGCTCACACTGAAAACGTACTTACACTGGAATTTATGGAAGCATACATACAAAAAAAACGAATAACTTTGCAATTACGTTCCGGACGCTCAGCAGGAAAAGAATGAAGGCTTTTCAGAAGAAAGGAAAGAGTGCGAGGGTCTAGATAATTTTTTTTGCATTGTAGAATAATCATACGCATGATTGCTCAACAGGATTCTTGTGGATACATAAAGTGAAAATTCGAGATCATGAGAAAGCAGTTTACTTCACACAGAGTATCGTACCTGAACTTTCTCTTTCTGCCTGGTGAAACTTTTATAAGCGCAGTAAGTTACCCCTAAAATAGTTGAGTGGTGGAAGGGCAAAGGAAAAATCCAGCCCTCAGTTTGGGATTGGAAAGGATTGATGTGGGGAATGAAAAAATTCATCGTTTCTATCCTCAACCCTTAAAATTTGTTTTTTATTCCGTACGGTTCACCTATTTTTGGTACATATAAATTCAATTTTCGGTGCTACATTCCTCTACTCAATCCGATCTGATGTCACTTGCTGAAGGCAGGCGGTTATTTCACAAAAGATTGCTTTTATTTTATATTCACTAAGCCATTGTTTAAATTGAAATTTATTTTTGTGTAGAGAAATTTTTAGATGTCTGCCAGGGTCATTCTGGTCGTGCCTGAATTCGGTTCACTACATTTTATGGCTGACAAAATAAATGTTAGTTAGTCACACACGAAATCCCGATCCAACTGTGTCCCTAGTGTAGTAATTCTTGATAAATTTTTAGAAAATAAAACTGGTCACTGCTGACCAAGCTGCAAAGCTCTACGTTCCTCATTTTGCCGAGAAACTGGGAAAAGTGAATCCCTGGGGACTAATCCAACCTATCTCTTTATACACTAGCAAAATAAATATTGCAAGGATTTCAGGTTCACAAACATTCTGAGTCTCTCCTGCCCAGTCCAAATTTCTACCTCCGCAATGTAAATGCAAGTTGAAGCGTGACCGAAAGCTGGTTTCAGCTGACTTGTGCCAAACTGTAAAACTACACGCCTAACTCAAGCATTTTATGAGTCTTTCAGCGCACCTAATAATTTATTTACATTTTACTTACAGGAAACAATTGGGCTTGGTGGCGCTCATGGCAAGGCATGGACACTCATGCCGCCAACACAAATAAATACAACTTGGCTATTTAGACCTGCGTCCGTTCCCTCAGCTCCTTACTTATTTCGCACTAATTATTTCCTTGAATTAGTCCAGGAGATTGAAATTGAAATTCTAATACAATTAACGCTCAGCAGGACATATTCATTTGGGAGAAAAGGAACTTTAAGGCAATTACCAGAATAAAATTATTACCCAAGGCCATTGCGGGTCGAATTCAAGCCTGGCATAAGGGAACACGTGGTTTCCAACAGTGTCGAACCATCAAATTACGAGAAATAACCTGTTAGCTTCACCAAGCCCAAGGATATTTTATCCCCAAAATACTTTAATACAGATTATGGAAGGTATGCAATTTACTAGTGCAAATTTTGATATCAAAATACACAGTCAGGATTTGAATGAATGCATGAGGTGAACGTAGTAGAGTAGTAGAAAATAATTCTGTACTCACAAGGGACAACAATCAGATTTCATCGTATCGTGTAATCCTTCACTCAGCATCTCATATTGCGTATGGAGAAGGAATCATTATTATTCATGGGAAATTAAACATTCCAAGCATGTCATGTTTGCTTATCTGTATACATATTTGTCAAGTTGAAACAGGAGAGAAAAGGTGCGAAGAGAAATGAGATAGAAAGTTAATAAACTCAGGAGCCGAATACTGAGCAGATGCGGGAGTACAATGCAATTCATTTTATTACAAACGTTCTCTCCACCCTTGGTATGTTAATCCACAGTACAAGTGGGAAAATCCTCAATACAAATTTCCTTCACAAAGTCGTGCTTGAGATAGGTGCGAAGTCTCGAATGCAAAAGAGCAGAGAAGATTGGATATTGGAATGTATAAAAAACGAAAGAACTTTCTCTCGTTGAAGTTAGAAATGAGACGAGAAAGCTAGAGAGTCCTTATTCAATCTGGCGACAAAAATTTGCATAGTCACTGAAGACTCAGACTTGTCTAGACCTTGGCATCCCGTCACTCAATGCTAGAGATGAGAGGAGACAGGAAATACGAAAGAAAAATCACAGCCAATTAGACGCCTTTGTATTTTGAAATTAGATGGGCTGTAGACATTTCTGGAGAAAATGCACAAACGTGAAATGAAGAATGTAGTACGTTTCATACAACCAAACCAATTTCTACAATACTCAAGGAAGAAACATGAAATGAAATGACTAGATGTGCGGAACCGGCTCAATCTAATGTCACTTCACTATACTTTCACAAGCTGACTGGCAAACGAAAGGCAAGTAATTCTTGTTTGACAAATCTATAGATAAAACTAGATCCCGTTTCGACGTCACTCAATCCGCTGCTGTTCCATAGAGACACTGGAAATGTCAGCGGTCTTGCTCAAAGAGAAGTCCCTCTGACGTCTAGATTTGTCTGCCTTAACCTTCTTTTTCTATTTATCCCGTCCCATCTACTCTGGAAGTTGATGGGGGAATTTTCCCAGGTGACACAAGAATACCGATAAAAAATTTCAAAAGAAAAGTAAAAAGCGACTGGACATACACAGCAAGATTCATAACTTCATCTACTATGACATAGTTGATTTGATAACAGTAAATCAATTTCAGAAGTGGCCCAAGAGCGCTTAGACGATTCAAAAATACAGATTTTCTAATCAGTAGATTGCATATCATCGCATCAAATTTTAGAGAATTTCAATAAAATGAACAACCTGTGCAAGCCCTACGAAAGTGAACGAATTATTAGAATATAAAGAATTCAAAGAATCTAGTCAGGTTGAAGGTAAACTAGTACTGAAGTAATAATGCGTTATATCTGTGCAACAATGAACCTTCCCTTTTGACTTTTCAGTGGGTAAACAGTCATTTGTCCTTGCTGGGAGTTTTGTATCCGAATAAAAGAGTCACCTCATGTCATTCCTATTCCGAGAGAGTAGATCTGAGGGTGAACCTACTAAAACTTTTCCAAAGTCAACAATTCATGGTCTGTACCAACCTTGACAGTTTGCTTTCTCCTATCCGACTTAATCTTGAACAAACTTCCATATGCTCCAAGTACCGCCTACCCCACACGCCTCGCTAGACACAACAGAAAGACAATAGTTGAAAAGCGTGTAATGGAGCTCAACCTTGTTGCCCCACTAATTCTCCAATGCCGTGTCGCACGTGTTGAACGAATGTATCCGTAGTTCTCCCAGTTATATCAGAGATTACGAATTAATTAGAAATATCGCGTGAACCACTAAATCATGTCAAGGTAAAAGAAAGACGAAAATCACTTGTGCCGTGCAAAATTAGCTCAAAACTAGCATAGTATGCCCCAACCGATTGAATTTTTCAACCATCAAGCACTTTAAAATGTCAACTAACGGGTAGAGGAACAAAGTTTGTTTCAAATCTCGAGTGATACAACCCAACCCATCCCAGGCGGATGTTTTCCTAACCATAAGGATGTGTAGCCGGGAAAATTACGAAGAAACAAACTTAATATTAAATTTTTATGAGTGCCTTTCCCTTCTTTCTCCACTTTCATTGGGAGGAAAATGCTCATAGAGCGAAGAGAAAGAGCTTCAGACTTTTAAGTTATTTCTCCAACTGTGGGCCGGTGGGACACAATGTTGCACTGCATTTTTAATAGGTCAGTGCCTTGTCCTGACATAATTCTTAGACAGAGATAAGGGAAAAGCCGAAGGTAATACATATTTGTCAAGCAGAGAGATAAAAAATGTAAATGAATGGCACAGTAGGATAAATGGTAGTTCCAAGATGTGGGCGCAAAATGAAGCCTTTCTTTACTTTATAGTTGTGTTCAGCTTAGAAGATTTGTACGCTCCGAAAAAATATATCATATAGAATATAACTAAAATATATCATGCAGTGTGTGTGCACCAGATTTGCACACTTTTACTGACTGAAAAGTCGCCACGACTCCGACTACGATTTGGGTCTAAAACTAAACGTATGAAGTTTTACAGGTAGTTAATTTTACGACTGAACTTTAGCCAAGCTTTTTGGGAAATGTAGTCTACTTCCACAAGGTATATACATTCTCTGCCTAATGTAGGAACAAAATACATGGTCCGAATTGTTCTTCATTTGGCTTTCCTCAGTACAACAGATGCAAAACTGGTTCAATAATTTGTTTGCAGTCCCAATAAAGGTAATATTTGAAAAATGAAAATTTGCTACGTTGTATTTTTCAACCAGTTCTCTAGCCTCAATTTTATGCGAAAATCAATAGGACAGAGTATGTGGTGGTGAGCAAAAGATCTTAGAAGACGAGGAAGGAATTCCATATCCGCGTATCCATGTCGCTCAAAGATGCAATTCTTTGTCGCGTGACATGAATACGAACCAATTTTTGCAACTTAAGAAGGATTCTTTCTTAACACGATGCGTGTTAAGCAAATACAAGACAACAAGCCAAGCAGATACGTAAGCAAAGTGCAAGTAAAAAATAGACCAAGAATGAGATAAAAAATGCAATAGTCTGAATAAACTCGCAGGGGAAAGTGAATTGTTTGACCTATGCAGATGTCAGTGATACAAAAGTACGCTAATCCATTCTTGTGAGAAACATTTCTGTACCCATCATACGTCACATCATAAGAAGTGCCAAGTTGCTAAGATAGGAAGTAATGATGAAAATATGAAATAGAAATCAAGGAGGTCGAAACGAGAAATACTGGCAAAGTGAGAAGAGTAGGACGACGTAATTTCAACCTCAAATTAATCACCGCGTCACGCCGAACTGTTCCTAACAATGTCTTACTTCGGAGACCCCTAAAAATGCAGGCACCACTACTAAGTTATCCCACAGCAAAGTAAAAGTCTGACTGAGAAAGAAAATCAACAACTAAATCTAACTTCTCATTTTCACACGGGAAAAACGTGTAGGTCTAAAAGAAGAAAAAGACAAGAGGAAAGAAGAGACTTGTGCTCTTTCAAAATACGTCTTTTGATCTCAGAGAAACCCGAGGAAGGTTATTTAACCACATTTTACAAACGCACTCTTTACTCATTCCTTCATTCATTTTCTCTCTTGCGTCGTGTCATGCTAAGTGTTACTCTCTGCCCCTTTCATTTCATACTCACCTTTCACAAAGCATTTCTTCCGTCAGTCTCTCCTCTCAAAACTACAAGTGGCATATATGAGGAGAGCAAATATTTTCATCTCTGTACTCGTTTGGCAGTCAGTCAGCAACCCACAAGCAACCACAAACACACAAGGACAGGTAGATCCTCACCGCTTTCAACATTTTTTCGAAGCAATACAACTCGGAATGAATGTAAACGGAAGGAAAAACAGAAGCAGAAAGCTTCTCAGTCAACCCGATGCGAAATTTGACATCTGTAGAAACTCCATTTCTACAAGGAGAAGTACAATAAAAGCTAAAGGAAACCTCATTTCCTTCTTTTCTCGACTCTTTTCTTTCTACTTTTTTTCCCTTTTCCTTTCTCTACCAGACTGTGGCCCATACAAATGCACCTTACTTTATCCAATTTAGGATAGCGTATTCCTTCATAATACAATACAACGTAAATCAACCAACTTCCCCGACACTGACACCGACCGCTCCAGTTAGCGTAATTCATTTTCTGTGTAATATTACACACACCTACCTTACCCACCTTATACTATTCCTTTCAACTGACATGGAATTCAATACCTGCAATGCCATGTCTCATGTGTAATGTGTACACAGTCCACGTAAGCCAGTCGGATAGAAATTAGGAGATACCATATCCAATCCTTTTTCTTTCTCCACTTCAATTGAGTACCGCCGGTCTATTCAAGGATTTACTTTGAAAATTGAAACTTACACGCCCACCACAAGGAAAGGCAGAGACTGATACACATGAAAGATTTTACATTGCCAATTTAGCTCAAAATCGATTCTGAACATCTTGAACATGTAGTTGAGTTGACATAATTTTGGGATTTTGTGTACATACCAAAAATGTAGAACATTAATTACCTTGCATGCAACTTCACGTTGCTGAATATGGAGCTGGTCAGTATCTCTGGAGCTACTTTGATCACTGCAGTAAATATTCACACCAGCATGACCCAAAGCGGATGATGAAGACACCATCAATTTTTCATTGGTCAGTGAAAAACTCTCTCCGGCACAAGAGGATTTCGCATTGTTATTATTGCCGTTCAATCCCACATTTACATTGTTAGCTTTATGTGGTGGAAATGAACCTAAATGTTTCAAAGGACTATGCGTTGCCAGATATGTTTGATACTGTTGAAGAGCAAAGTTTCCATAGCCCGAATTTGTCTTTTGATTTGCATTAATATTTGTAGTTCCTCCTACACTGACTGCTCCAAAATATTCATGATAAGAGTTATTATTAAGATTTGGAATCTGTCCGTTGTTTGTTGGGTTGGGTCGATTAGCAAGTCTATTTGCAATCACAGCATAGCGGAGTTGATGACTGGGATAATTATGTTGACTTTGTTGATGAGTTTGTTGTTGGTGGTTCTGAAGAATTTGCTGTTGGGCATAAGGCGGAGATGAAACACAATTACTATTGGAACTACTACTGCTGCTAGTCCCTTGGTTCCCTTGCAAGTTTCTGGCCAAGAGAACCAAATTGTCAAACGTCGGTGTGGATGACTGATTCGTATTATTAGCCCAACCCTCGCCACCAACATTCTTATTATTATTGTTATTACTAACTCCGTTGTTTCCATTAACCATGTGAGCTGGACTTCCCGGAATTGGGCTCAGGGTCGGGTGATGATTCTCGAGCAAAGAACTAACACTCGGCATTTTCAATGACACAAGGAATGTTTAGAATAGTTAAAAAAACTTTTGCACGAATCAAACTTTATTAAAATTGTACATCCCTGAGATGTAGTGGGATGATTGTACACGTGAATGTTTGTGACAGCTCTGGAGGATGGCAGCCTAGCGGTGAGCTCAGATTCGCTCACAACACTGAGGACTGCCGAAAGAGAGTCAGATGAGGACATGGACTTTCCAAAACCGGGAATGGTTTGGGGCATGACA
Source organism: Thalassaphorura encarpata (assembly GCA_009869925.1). Classification (NCBI taxonomy): domain Eukaryota; kingdom Metazoa; phylum Arthropoda; class Collembola; order Poduromorpha; family Onychiuridae; genus Thalassaphorura; species Thalassaphorura encarpata. The sequence continues at coordinate 18,583 of WJEZ01000213.1, forward strand.
TTCTCCTATTTCCTTTCCTACTACTACGAGACCCGGTGAAAGTAAAGAAGTTCGGGTTCCTCTAACGCTATCAAAACCCGCGCGCTCAGACAGACTTGGTATTAGTGTAGCAGAGCCAGTGGAAGAATTGGACAAACACACAAGGATTTAACCAAAGGAGACATGTTCTTTATACCTTCTCAACCAATGTTCGCAAGCCATTGTAAGAAGATAAAACACAACTTAAACCACCGTTCATATTCCCACGCATGGAATCCGCTCGTACACTACATGTATGCTTGAGTAGAATTTCATGGAAATACCTTATAGATTATCAAGTCCTAGTAAGAAACAGAGCTAAAACATTCGTCCTTTCACGTTATTTGATTTATTAGCTGACTCTAAAATAGATATTACATATCCACGGCATTGGACATAATATGCGTACAGGGCTTAGCATTTACTCGCTCTAGTCTCATTCGACTTATCGCAGCTATGATTCTATTCAGTCTACAAGTGCCAAAATGTACCCTTGAATCAAACGTATAACTTTCATTCTCCGGTCAGGAGAAATCCAAGGCATTGTTATGTATGATAAGGAAAGGAAGAAATATCTCTTCGTACCCACTTTTGGATTCACTGTTATGCATTACTTGGAAGACTTTCACCATTCAAATGAATGTATGCATATCTCATCACAGTCAAGTTTGTTCTCTCCGAACTGGCGACAAGCTACAAATGAGACCATTGGATTTAACATTTACTAATGTACTCTCCAGTGTAATCTACTCTCGGTTTGAAATTACTAGGCTGTAGTCGGGTGAAAGGAGAAAGCCTCATCATCATTAAACCATAAACATTGCAATGTAATGAACTATATCGCTATCATAAACAAGGCACTCAAGATCTACATTGACCCTGGTGCAGGATAATCAAAATTCAAGTGTTCGCTCGTAATATACTAATGTAAATTTAATTACATCCTCAATATTCCAAGGACAATGAATACGATTGAGATATCAGAGCCTCAATGTCAAGCATTTTCATTTGGAATAAAGTAGTACTAGGCAAATGAACTACTGTTATAAATTAAAGTACAAAACGAAAACTCTGCGTCTCCTTAACTTAAAGTCATCCCTTGCATCAAGACTTTCAAGTTGTATAAACACAATTACCAAAAACATATGATTACACTAATTTATTGTTAGAAAAATCTTTAGCCCAAGAAATAGAGCCACACCGATAAAAACAAAATAGAAGGTATAAAAGCCGGATAAGAACTGAAGAGAATTTGAAAACATTTATACGTCCATTTATGTGAAGATCAGCTAACGCTTTTTGAAATTGTTTCCAACTTTTTTTCTATTTAGCATTACCAGCTACCTTCTCAGATGTTGATCCCCTCGAGCCATGATAAGAAATGACGTGAGAGCAACAGTAGGACTAGTGAAGCCAAGAGAAGGAATAAAATATAGGAGGCAAGACGCAAAGAATCAGCTGTTCTGTCTCAGCAACAACAAAAAAGACCACGGCGGAAGATAAATAATTCCCATCCATACACCAAGGTAACTGGACACCTTGTAAAGTAAGACCAAAGGAAAAACAATGCCATTCAACATTCAGCCACATACCCGTATTGGTTTTCACTGTTAAAAAGCCTGCGAACAAAATTTGAACTTTTTCAGTCGATTAAGCAGCCGAAGACGATTGTATAAAAAGAGGAATCAATCTTTAAGGTATCGGAGAATAGTACATTTTTTGTACGAATATGTAAAAAAAATAATTTCCAACAGGAAACCACATGCGTACATGTAGGGAAATGAATACGAGATAAAATAATCACAATGAGGCAAATAATGTTAATTGAAATTCAGGCTCTAATCATGAAAAGAGCATATTACTCAGCAGGTAGAAAGAAATTGGATTTTCAGAATTGCACTCCGTTACATTAGAAGCGAGATGAGGAGGTCGTCGGGTGGAAACTTTGGGAGGTCGAATTTTTGTATTCACAGGTGACCATTTCAAACCCGAGAATTGCTACAATTTATTTAAAAGTAGTGAAGGATATATCATTACATTATGGAGATCACTTGATACCAGCTGGTCTTTTTAATCGAGTCTGGAATATTAGCCTACCACCCACTCGTCTGCATCATTATTCCCTCATACAGGAGCAAATATACTACTGGGTAGTGCTTTAACTGAAAGTGGAAAGAAAGCAGTCTTTCGCCCTGTGTCTTCATATCCATTAAATAAACTTCCCAGTCCTGAAAGTATCAATTATAACGCTATCAATCCTCATTAAATGGGTGAAAGTAGCGGAGCTGCATTCCAAAAACCAGAAATACCATTTCACAAACAATCCAAATACGAGCGAGTGTCACGCCTCTAGACCATGAGCTAAAATACGAATTATCCTAGCAAAATCAATTTCTAAATTTTGAATACAAGTGTATAATATATGTCATAAATATTTCAAGTTATTTAATATGCAACCTTGAAGATAAATATTTTAATACGAGCTCCAGCCACTATTTTAAAGGACAATAATTTTGCTATTAATACGTTCAACCATGTTGATAAGAAGTTGACACATAGAATATTTTCAGGGCAGTTGACCTAACGCCAATACACATTACGGTGACAATTTCTACAAACTTTCAGAAATACTTTCGATAAAACTTTGTAGAAACTGTAGGAGGAAAACTTTGCACATTATTCCTTTCTCTTTCTATTCTCAAGCGGATTGTCTCGTCTATAGGAGGAATCACAAAGAAAAGGAAATCTCAATATTCCAGGAATATTTTTCATTTATTTTCAAATCCCGATCCATCCGTAACCGTGACCAAAAGTCAGATTTCCAAGACTCAGAAAATGTCTAACGTCCACGCACGACTAGCTTCGCAGTGTCAGCAAAATTTTACAATTCATATGAAAGTATTTTTTTTAGAACTTGGCTAGGAAAGTTGCGTGAATTCTGATCGCTTCTCCAGATTTTCAAGTATAATCATCAATAATCTCGCTGGAAGATCTAACCAAAAGGATGCAACTAAAAATGACGTAATAGAAGCTAGTCAATTCTCTTTTAATATCAGAGTAATACGCTCTGCGATAAGCCGGTGTGATATCAGATGGCTGGACAGTGAAGTTGAAAAAAGTTGTAAGAGATGACAGTAGAAGAAGAAGTGGAGCTTTGGATGGGTTGTCAAAAAATCTGGAGATAGATAAGGTTGCCTAAGCTTTAAAGTCACACTGAATGCCTTGTTGTTCTCCCCTGCCGTCGTATAAATATGAGCGTAGCGGATGTTTGAAGGAAGATCATACTAAATTATTAATGGTGTCCTGACTTCTCTATTTTCCATGATCGATGATACTTTGTGGATTTGATTCAAGGGAACAGACGGGCTCTCTGAACTCTCTCTCTCTACCACTGTTCTGTACAGCTGTTTGGGACGTGTCTGCATAAGTTTCCCTTCCATGTCCAAATGTTGTAAGTATGAGAGAGGACGAAGACTCGAGTCAAGTGAAATGGATATTCTTTTCACTGAAACTTGTACTTGTACTTCACTCCTACAAGTGCTTGAGAAAAGGGAGAAAGGGACTAGAGAGGAAGAGAAAATACACTCCGAAGGATTGTCAAGTAGACAAGCATAAAATTTTCTCCCAGCAGCATCCTGAATCACCATGTAACTTGTGTACACCAAGACAAGTAAATTACATTTCACCATTCATTCTCATAATCGATCCAACGTTCCCCCCTTTGAGCCCTCTGTCCTCTTTCATTTTACATAGCCAACAACTTTCCTTTCTCGTCTCAAAGAAAGTACACCACTTCAACGCCCTCTTTCCCTCACCTTTCCACTCTACCTTTTCACCGAGAAATCATACCACAAACTGACACATGCATAGTCTCAAGGATCAACATGCACCAGCATGTCACATGGTATTCCTATTTCAAACTATATTTAAGAAAAATTACCACAAACTATCTTTTATTGGCTGGGTCTTCCAAAAGTAACTACCGTCCTAACCAATTTATAGGTACATACATGACCTTATTATAAGTACTCGTATTTTATTATGAGTTGACCTCGCCCAAATAACAAGTACCGATTTCGCGTAGGACTTTTCAATTTTGCTTTCTGCTTTCTTCACAAGATGATGGAATACAAAGTGAAGGACATTATATTACATAATATTGAAATATTTAGTCAGAATATATGCAGAAGGTAAGATTATATAGGGATGTTTGGCCCATAATTACCTCTTCCGACCTTTAGGATGGACTGAACAATCTTAATGGAATTTCAAGTTAATGATCTATGTAATGCAAAATTCCGAATTACCACAGAATAAACTGAAATTGAAAGAAGAAAAATGGCCTTGCCTGGACCTAAATAATCTGTCCATTTTAGCACATCAGAAATGACCATGAAGTACTTGTACAACAACAGCATGGCATGAAGTATCCGGGAAAGACATCCCGGACGGACCACAGCCGGACACTTGATGTCACTTCAATGGATTCTGTATCATTCAGGCCTAATTCACTATTTTATCTCACAATAGGGGATAAGTCCTATTTTCATTTCCCTTCCAGCAAAGCCAAAATAGTGCAAGCACAAAAAGCCATCCTTTGGCACAGAGAAAAATAACGCACAGCAGTATTTCTAGAATTTTGGCAGTGGTCTGAATTTTTTTTCCTTGCGACATATGGCTAAATTCAATTACACCATTATAGCTTCACAGTTCAGAAGTTCTGGAGAACTCTGGAGACTTCCCTTTAACAAAATTGGGATTTCAAGAAATGCATGTATTTAATGATTTAAACTAAATTACGTGGTTTATTGAACTCCAAGAACCATATCAGTGTAAATGCTGTTTGATACGGTGGACTCAAATAAATTGGCATTAATTGAGTGAATAGACCCTTAGCTTCTGTGAACAACCCAACACAATGACAGATTATATGAACGAATATTATCTAACCATCTAAGGCTTTGAAAGCCACCTTAATTCTAGTTGGTGTTCAGATTTCAATTGGTCTTTGCACCTACCGAATTACAAAAGCTGCAATCTGATTTGGTGGCCCGTCAAAACATTATGAAATGCCAATATTTTAGTTTTCCATTATTTGTACTTAATATTAATATATTAAAATGTTGGTTCCTAATCATGTCTAGCATCCACGTGTAAGTAGCTTGAGTGGTCTCGATTGCTTAGGTCTCTTCGGAAAGGTTATTAAAATAACTGGAGTTGTATTATCTTAACACTTTAAGTCGTTTATTTGCTGGTTTGGAAATTCTCACGAATTCCTTTTGGGAACTCTACATCCAACTACACCAAATGTAAACAGAGACTAGCGTAAAGATATGAAGTCTGCTTCATTAGGTCTAGCCGTACCCTAACACTAAATTAAGAAGGCATATCCAGATAGGGGTTGAAACAGAATTATGGTCTCAGAATTCTATCTTCTGTAGCAGACTCGGTAGAACGAATTAAGCCAAGAGCATATGTTCCGTCAGCCTGATATTGGGTGAGTGAGCAGAGAAATGTATTGAAAGAATGATTTCATGTGTACTTGTGAAAAGAGTTATGATGCGCAATCGATGCAGGACGGAGCGGAACCGGAAGTTGCTATTAATGGACTGTCTCTCTTCTCTGCCTTGAGTCGAGTGGATACTCGCCGCGAAACACTCTTATATGTGTTTCTTACGATGTTATTACAAGTACTACGAGCATGTCCAAAAATTAGTTACTAGTTACGTTTTCCTTGTTTTTACTATTTCTAGTCAGACATAACTAATCAAACCTCATGTGTAAAAAATAGATAACCTGAAGATCGATCAATTTTGTGAGAACGCATTTAGACCAAAATCAGTAGGGCTAACTAAGCTTAAATATAAATCTCAGGGAAATACGAAAATGAATTACGTACCTGTGGAAGGCTATTTGAGAGTTGTCTTGAAAGGGAATCGCGCTCTTTTTGGCATTCCGTATATTTGACCTCACTCTCCGAGAGACGTTCTTGGGTCTCTCTCAAACTGTCCATGAGTTTATCCCGTTCGTCCAGCATGGATACCATTAATTGCTCAAAATTTGCATCCTCCCCACCAAATTGAGAATTTCTTTGCGTTATCCCGTCTTCCGAGATGGTTGGCATCACGTCACACATCATGTTCCACATTGTAAGCGAAACTCACTCACACCATCACTCGTTAGTTGAACCAACGTTGACCCCGGGCAGGGTGGCCTGAAGTGCGGAGTGGGTAAGGCAGACGCAGGACGAGACGTGAACGCGACCAGGAGTAAAATTAATCGAGGGTAACGTTGGAAGTTTACATGTCTATTTGCTCACTGAGAACAATCAAGGGAAATTAATTGATTATTGTCCAATATTTTGAGTTTGTTTGGAGACCACAAGTTCTTGCGTTGTTCCTTGGAGCTCAAGCACAAGAAACTGGATAATATCAATTGTAGCACTGCCTCTCCTTCAAGGGAGTCCTTCATTCTGACAACAAGAAATCAATGAGACTAATAAAACCCAACATCCGCTCTTCATCATGGCAGAGCGAAGAGCATCTTGTATGTTTCCTGATGTAACCCGATCACTTCCTCCTGAACCTGAGTGATCTTTTATTGCATTAACCAGATTTGGGAGTTTCCGTTTTCCTTTGTTTGGCCAACCCCTAGTAATATTTAGAGTATCAGTATCAATATTTAGTCAACTAAATCTGCAACGTATTCATCAGGGCAATACGGTACTTGTATCAACTGAAGACTGAATTATAATTTTATATCTTTAGAAATAGATCTTCATGAACTTGTAAGATTCAAATACTAAATGAAGTAATGGAACTCTAAGAAATCATATGTGACAAATCACAAGCTATCATTAGTACAACGCTATTTTCAATTCATCTATAAGTCTCGATTTTGTGGCATTAGTGATTGAATTAGTCTTTACTAATTTGCATCAAAACTTACCAAAATATAATTATACAAATACGATGACGCCTAATTAAGCAGTAAGATATTATTGTCTCGTCCAAATCAGCTCCGACTTATTTGCCGAGGGAGTGTTCCACTTTGACATAGTTGAATCAATTGTTGAGGAACTTTTATTGTTACATGGCAGACTCTTGCAGCAAACACTTGGGAGTTCAATGGAAAAGCATAAAATAGCCACAGGGATCTTCTCCAATACTGTCCCTACAAAGGTATAAGAAATCATATATTAATTGTTTTTGTTTTTCAGTACTTAACTTAGAAGGCGAAGATCTTACAGGCGAAAAGAATTGAATAAATATTAAAAAGAAAAACTGGATGCAAAATCGCGTGTTCAGTTCTGGAATTATCTTAACCCAGGTATAGGTATACCAAAACCGGTCAACATTAATTCCCTCCAACCGATTTCTTCTTTCGTAACAACTTCAATTTGATTTAAACGGACTAATTTTGGAAATCTACGATTCTACAACCTGAATTTATTCTGGAAACGATTGGACGTTTTAGCAAGATAAAGAAATCACAGTTCATTTCCATTTTTTCCAGTCGACATGACTAAAAACTGATTTAGTCTAATTGGGTTGACGAATTTTAACTATCTAATTCATCCAAATCAACCCATGTCCTTTACTCAATAGCCATTTTCATATTAACATTTTAAAATGTATTTTACCTTTGATGAGGAATGAAAGGTAGGGCCTGGTAATAGAAATTTACATTACGTCCTCATCTCTACGTTTGTAATTTGTAATCCAAATTCCAAGAAGCCGAGAGATTCTATTGTAGGAGTGGAGTCTAGGGTTAATTTGTGTTTTACTGGCTAATTTCCATTCCAAACTGACTTAGTGAGCCGGGGTTGTTCACTCTCACATTCAAAAGTTTATTTGCATAAACATGGCACAGAGAATCCAGTTTCGGCCTTTTGATTGTTGAGAATTGAACCTTTTTGTTTGGGCTGGGTGTAAACTGTCAAATTAGCCACACTAAATTTATTCTTGCGGGGCGGTAATGTTTAATAGGAATAGGACCGGGAAATCTTCGGTTTAATTTTAGTTTCAATTATTTTTGTGTTGAGCTCAGCTGTGAGCGGTGGATGTCCAAGGGATTAGCACATGGGTGGATAACTTTGTCTACAAGAATTGGAATAAAAAAAATCCCTAGAGTATGTAGTAGTAGTAGGGTTTTAATTTTTTGGGAAATCCTTTTCTTTTTAAAACACCTACCTACCTTGCCCTGGGAGAATTACATGTAAATAGAGAGAGTGAGAGTGAGAGAGGCATGAGCTGTGTAGTATTTTTTACTCGCTTCTTTGGCCAGACAAGAGGCAGAGCCCATCATGAAGGACGACACTGACCGACCCCATCCCATTCGGTTTTTCCGTAAACTTAGATTCCTAGTTGAGTTCAACATAGTCACACAACCACCAGATGGGGCATTCCAGTTTATCCAGTCTTCTTCTTAATACTAAAAAACAAATCAAGCTAATTTATAATCAACTTTTCAAGATGGTTCATTGAATTTGTCGTCTTCTTCATCTAAGTATGCAATGTAGTGCAGGGCAGGGGCATAAATGAGAAACTTATTTGTAATGACATTGGTGGCACTTGGCTGGTCCAGCACTAGGACGAATCATAAGTTCTGGAGCCTCACCCATTTAAAAGACCCGAAAAGAGGCTCCGGAAGAAAGTAAAGAAGTGAGGGATTAGTAGTAGTAGTAATGCCGGGACTCGAGATTGGCGACCGATGCTTCAAGTTCATTAGAACCATTGATTTCTAAAATGTTGAATTTATCGTGCTTTCTATTGCCTGCCGAAGCAATAGCATTGATAAATATAACACCGCTCGTGGAAATTGTTCGCGTAGACGAGGCATGAAATATTTAATCTTAAGTTTTGATCCTGTGTTTTAATTAGCTACGCACTCCAATTCAACTAGTCTGTTTCACTTGCAGTTAATGGAAGATGCGCTCGTTTAAACCTTAAAGTACAAAGGCTTATAACTACTCCAACCAATTGGATACAGATTTGGATTTTGTTGAAACTGAATTGAAATTGTAAATGTGTTTGCGAATTCTTTGAAATGATAACAGACACCTACTTACTTCAATTAACATCTTCACATCTTTGATCAGTGACATCGGTATACAAGAAACTCGAGTCTTCTACGGAACTGCTACACTTGTCATTCTATTCTATGCATAGAAATTTTGAATGAAAACAATAACTAGACCATTAGCTATTTTATACTAAAGTTGTATTTTATTCATTAGCTATTTTAAAAGACACAGCTATATGGACGTACGTGCGTCCCTACTTCAAGTTCAAATGTGGAACAACCACTGATCATATATGCTACTATTCATTCTCCAAGTAGAATTTCATCATAAATAGCCCTTATTTCCCCTGGATTTTACGTTTGACTTTTGACTACGTTTTTGAATGATCACATGAGACATGATCAGTGTCATCAAAGCGTCATACAATGAAACCGAAATGGACCATTCGGTACAAAGTTATTTACGACTCGAAACAAGCAGTTCAAAACGGACAAATATTAAAAACAAAAAAACTTGTACTTGTAATCGAAGAATTACAAATACAAATTACAATAGATGATTTCCTTTACTATTCCTGTCCTGTAGCTTTTGTTCATATTCATATAGTGTTTGACTTTGCAGTTTGAGTGGACAGAGAGCGTGAGGGAAGTATTTTTCCAGACATATGATCGTTCAAGAAACGTGATTCAGGTGCAAACTAAAAGACACACTATATAACATGTGCAACTTGAGTTTGCCATCTGCAACCACACTATTATTGTGTTTTGGTTGCATTCCAATCTTTTCTTTTATTATGTGATAATTAGACTTCCTTACTAATAGTTAGCTCTAATTTCTGTGCGCAGTTAGCCTAGTCAAGGAACTGAGTCAATTCTCATTTCAGAGCAATGCCAAAGAAAGGCAAAAGTACTCAAAAGAAAATTAATTCATTCCATTGCTTAGAAGGTAAATTGGATTACAATTATAATTTCTGTTCAAATGGAGAGATACTGCTACTACAACTAATTGGTTCATTTTTTTTATCCCACAGGTATAACTCTGAATGACTATGCAAATAATCCAACTGGAAATCGTAGGATCAAGAAGGGCTCTTGCTCAACTCAATCGCTTATAAAGACTGGTAAATATTTTTAATATAAGAATATGAGATATTATGAGAAAGTAACGATGGTTTGGTAATATATGAATAGTGTGTTCAGGAAAAGAAGAAAGTATTGTGAACGCTGAGGATGATAATGACTGTGACTGGTTTAACAAAGACTGGGATAATTTTCATATTGGTCGTCCAGAAAATAAAGACGGAAACGAAGTAGATGATTCTTATTTGCCGAAAGGTTTGTTGGCAGCTGATTATTTTTAACGCTTATATTGCTAGCATATTTATGTGGTAAAGTAAGCTACTATACTTAGGTCAAAATGTACATGTCTGTTTTCAGCCTCGCTAAGATCCAGGCGGAAGAAAATATCCAGTTGCGTATCGGACACTGCAGACCGTACCGAAGGTAATATTTACCCAATCGATATTTGGTATATTCTTGGGCGCTATATTCCCCCAGAAGATATTGGGCGTTTCTCACAAATATGTCGATCGTCTTATGCAGTCACGTTGTCGACAAGCTTCTGGGTAAAATTGTACAACAGGTAATTCAATTTGGCGTAAAATTAAATAGACTTGACTACTATTATTTTATCTATTCATTTTTCAGGTATTACTCGGACTTGGTCGTTCTTCCTGTTCGTCTTCGGCCTGATTCCATGGAAAGGTTGTACGAACTTAGAGCATGTGTGATAAAAGCCTTGTACCATATGTATCCTACATTCAATAAACGAATCAAAAGTGTTCAAATCAGTGATCCTCATGCAGTGATCAAGCGGGCTTGTGTCATGTTTTGGCATCAGGTCAGGTTTACTTTCTGGCTAAATTTATATGACTTCTTCTTTCGACTTTTTAGTCAAATTTCAATTTAAATTATCATTTTTAGAAAAGCAATGGGTTATTTCACTACTACTTCAAGATGCAGGAAAATATGGGGAATAATTACAATCAAGTTTCACTGAAAGAGTTGAACGATGAAGACCGTATGGAGACATTAGGTGATATTCATGCAAATTCCCAGAACGGGTAAGTTAAGTTCATATAGTGTTTTCGAATTTTTAGTTATGGGTCCAGGTCAACCCGACTTTAGAAATTTCCAACTTGTAAAATACGAATTAAGTCTACCTCGGTATTAATAGGTACAAGGTTCTACAACTGACTTCCACAACCTTCTCAATAATTCCACCAACGATTTTTGGTCAAACTCTGCTGGCTGTTTCTTCAGCTTTATCATCGGATTTTCGATCACACAATGTAAAACTAATCTTTGGACCGTCTCATGCGATACACTGTACTAAAACGGGAATTACTCCAACGAACATCCCTGAAGGATCTTATGGTGTTTCCCTCAATTCTGTTGTGCTGATTCAAGTTTTGGACTGGTGGAACCCTTTGTATCCAAATGTCTCAACGGAGGTCAATTCGGAAAATACATTTGCAGTTGCAGATAAATTTTTTTGAAAAAGTTGATAACGTAACCCAATATTGACGTGTGAGCTCTCTTATTAGGCAATGAAAATGTTACACGAAATTGTATTACCAAAATCTGAAATAAATTCAAGTTCTTAATGTTGCATAAATGTTTCGCTAAGCAATAAGGAAGATGAGCATAGCACTGAATTGCATCAGCATACAGTACTATAACGAGTAACATGGAATACTCGTAATTGAGAAAAATTGTTAGTGTGTATTTATATTGCTCCGTAGATTGAGATGTAAAATCCGAAAGATTTACAATTTTATCACAAATTCCACTTGTAAATAAGGTACCCACGAGTTTTCCGAGTTCCGAACACAAAGTTGTGGCTTCTTAGCTAAAAACTGAAGATTCCGTTGGTCACAATTACAACACGGTTTCTCTAGTGTTTTTTTTACATTTCATTTGGTACGTCACGTCCGAAGGACAAGCTTAGGCTGAAGAACCGGAAAAGAGTTTTCCTCGAATGACCTACGTTAACCAGGACTATCCAGCCTTCAAATTGAATTTTTTTCCAGTTCATGTACCCAAATTCACATAATATTATTTCACCTGGACATAAAACTAGAACAATCGACCTACATCTTGGTGAAAATAAAAGTAAAGTATTACAATTATGTCAATATTTGGTCAGAGATATTAGAATGAATTTGACGTGAGAAAAAAAGTTGACAAAAATACCAATCCATCTTATTGCGACATTGTATGTTCAAAGCATTGCTTCATTTTAATGGTAGCCTTTTTGAATGTTTAATAGTATGAAATCTAAGTAAGAAAAGAACCAGAGAAGTCCGCACCCAGTTAAGGTTGAATTTTTAAGTTTATGATTTATTCAGTTTCCATGATGGAATATAAAATAACTGTTCCGGAGAGACAAAATGAATATTTCGTGACCAGTTCATGAATCCTATTTATGTGTTCGTGCAATACAAAATGATCTGAAGGTGCAATGCATGGGCTTGAAATGTAAGCCTAGTCTGTTATATCTATATGCAGAGTGTGCTACTGTTAGTACAAGTGAATATGTAAAACAAAATCAATTTAAAAATCAAATAGTAATGCTTCGCCGTGTACAAGCCTTACGCGGAACGAGAGCATGAATGATACATAATATAATGCACAAATACCAACACTGCAGAAGATCGAATGCTTGGCCAGGTTGAATTTGCAAAAGTATTACACGCTTTTGTGGGAAATATTTATAAATGCCGTACATAACATACACAGATATTTCTAAAGTCGAGTATTTTTGTGACCATCTTCGCCATAAACGAATATTGATATTTTCACTGGTTGACTGTCTTGAAGAACAAATTGTTTTTAATATAAATGGTTTATTCAGCTTTATTTTTATAACAATATATCATAAAAAAGAGTCGAAGTTTGCGTAGAATGAAATGAGTACTGGACAGATGTTTCTCTCTTGCGATATTATTGTTAGATCCCTAAGAAGTTAGAATACTCGTAATATTGGAAGTACCTTCAGGCTTACACATCCACATCGAGCTTAAATTGCTTTCTACGGACATTTTCATCCAGTTGACCGCCCATTTCACTTCAGAATCTCCTGAGGGTAAATTCATAGAGAAAGTAAAGCTAATAAAACTCCCGTACGTTAGGATAAGATTAACTTGTATCTACCCTTTCTGTCCTACCCACATTTATGCGGTCAAATAAAAGACAAGCAACAACAGTTAGTACTGAAACAAACAACTTTAATTATAATTTTAATGACGCGTACAAATTCAAATACAGGTTAGTTTGAACAGTTAGTATAAAAAAGTGGCTGGATGATGTGTGTTCATTTCTTTTTCAAGAATGCTTGAGTGAAGCGAATGTGGCAACGTACACATCCCGATTCCCGATCACAAGAAAATAGGACGAACTTTCTCTGCTTTCCTGTTGTTTGTTAGATCGGGCAAAAAGAAAGCAATAGCCATCAGATTTTAATCTAAAAATTCCACAATTCTTGACATTTTTGCTGTATTTTACACCAAATAGAGATTCGAAATCAAATGCACCAGAAGCGTAAAGAAACTACAGAAGAGTTTGTGTGGTGCATGGCTTGCACTTGACGAATTAAAGGTCAAAGGTCAGAAAAATGCAAATCGGTGGATGCCAAATTGTGCAAATTGGTTTCAACACCATTTTGTGAAATAGAATCATAATTTCTCTGGACACTCGTGCTGTTCGTGTCAGCCGTATTGGCTGATTAACGGCTTAATTCAGTTAGCATATACAGTTATATACGTTAGACAATTTGGTTTTTTTAAAATACCAAATCTTTAATATAGAAAGGACAATCTCAGAAAGTTTATAATACTTGGAAACTTTGACCATTTCCTGATGACTTCATTCACTTTTATTTTATTTGAAGATTAGCATATATTTCAAGCTCATGACGTGATCAATTCCTTTGGAATATGCCATTCGCTCGAACGAACGGTATTGATCAATTATTCATGAAATTCAAATTTGTTTTTCCATAAGGCGTTATTCTATTTCCCAAAAAGTATACCGAGTTTCATTGATGGGAAGTCATGGCGTGGCATGTGTCTTAGCGTGATGACATTGTTACTTTTTACATAAATCTCATATGAAGCCGAAATCCCATTAAGTTTGCAATGTTGTAATAACAGCATTTGAGGAAATCTCACAGAATTTTCAACTCAAAGTGAAGCTTTCACCCTTCCACTACATTGTAGCACATTCATACGGATTGACACCAGAAAATCCAATTTAATAGCAGTAGTTATATATAACACAAGAATACGGACAGTACAGAGAGATGCGAATGAAAATCCAAGAGGCTTTGAAGTTGACGTTCTCTTAGGCGAAATCAGTTGCTGGCTTTTTCTAACTCCGTGGCCGTGGCACTCCCACTCCTACAATAACAGCCTATCGTATATAAAATATCCGAAAAAGGAAAGTACTTTGGTTGAGGAGAAATTCTACAAAGTTTTTTTCATTCAAATGATTGGAATGCCACGATTCAGTTCACTTAAGCAAATTCGTCAAGCCTATGCTATGCTAATATATTTGCTTGAATGCGTTCCAAATGAAAAACACTTAATTGCAAAACATCTAAAATCAAATCACTGTTTCAAAAAGTCTCTTTGAATTTGACCCAAGAGTCACTGGAGTGAAGGACGAAATAAAAATACTAAGATCTACAGAAATACTGGAAAAAGTTATCTTTCACAGTGTAATCATTTAGAATTTGAATTTAAGTATAAATCCTGGAGACTCGTACAAGAGAATATGAGTGAAAATGATTTTGCCAGAAGAAGTGAAAACCCAGATTACATTTAAATGTCGTGCTATAGAATTAGCCCATTTAACAATTTATCTCACTTCAAATGTGCTAATCTCCCAAAAATGAAGCCAAAGTCTGTGTCAGAACAGAATATAGAATGTATGTGAGCATTCAAGTTAGATGCCAGGAGACCTAGACCTACCAGGGTTACTTTGAATTTGATCGCATCTGATTAATTAAAACTTTCTAGAACTAGGTTATGTTAGTCTTTTGACTTATCCCCTTTAAAACCCAACGTTGATAGAATTAACTATGATGATATTTTGCAGAAATTTCTGTTGGAATATGTCCATCAGATAATTAATATTAAAAGAGAAAATACAACTTTTAGGCAGTCTGAACTTCTGATATCATTTGATACGGGAATTAGCCAACAGTTGCTTCGCATGGTGAAGACAAATAATTCAACTCTTTCCTTTTTCTCAATCAGACCCGTGAGACTAATCCAACGTTAACAACTCAGTGGGTCTCATTACAATGCTTTGGACGTCGAGTTTTGCACGGGAAAGTTTGTTGCATATAACATAGAAGTTAGATTCAAAAATATCAGGCCATTCATCGGAAAACGATGAATCAAAACTTCCTATCTGTCTTGTTTGTCATATTGGAACGTGAGAGTTTCGTTTTCCGTCGTCACGCACCTAAAATTGACAAGTGGATGGAAAGCAGTAAAGAGAATACGTTTCATATTTTGCTAACATTGCTTTTTAAAACTTATGTTTCAGCTCAAGATCCAGGGCAAAATTATAACACAGCGCAATTTTTGCTAGAAATAATTTTTTATCCGACTTGTTCCTGAGCAATCCTTTGAAATATTCACTAATGTCTACTTTATATTCGAGTCCACCGTTCTCACTCTGAAGGTAAGCTGAACACGGGAATCGATGTTAGAATCTGGATCAAATACACATGTAGCTTGTAAATGCAATTGTATCAAAACCGCTGAGCACAAGTTTAAGAATTACTAAACCTACACATATGTCAAAAATTGTTTGACGACAAAAGCCAGCCCAAATACAATGGAATCGTGAATTTCCTCATTTTCAGTCTTCTGTCTGACATGCTTTGGAGCTGTCGAGATGTGTAAATAAATTAAATATGTTTGACATTTATCATTTGACGTACTCCAGCACTTAACCTCACCCACTCAACAGTTTAATGCTCTGAATGTTTAGTCCAAAGCAAAATGACGCAAAATTACACAAAGGGCTGCAAAAAAAATGAAAAAAATTAGAATTTTCTCGAAATTACTGACTACTAAACATTTTTCTGCAAATATTACTAGCTTCGCGACTGTGGATGCTAACCACACAACAAAAGATGCTTCAACGTCACTTGTCTAAATATGTTGAATTAGGATGGAGCAGAGCGTCAATTCTGTATTTGATGAGTAAAAATTAGATTTGGAAAATAAGCATTGAAGAGAATTCTAAATGAAATGGAGAGAAAGTGACAAGACAAATGTAAAATTCAATTATGAAGAAGTCATCACGCTAATCATCGGGTAGGAAAAAATCCCTATGGATTTTGCTCAACCGACACTAGTCTAAAGCTGGAAATAATTCGCCCCGTAAAGTCAGAGAATTGGTAAATTACATAGTAAACCTTCCTATAAAATAACGTTGAGCAATTATAAGAGTTATACAGGAAAGACTCGTAGAGTCATTGCGTTTCATTCAATACAATTCTAGTCCTGGACGTATGTTCAGAAACACGTTCGTTAGTTAGTTTCAATACTGTGCGCATTACGGGAACTTCTTCCATGAACTAAATGCTATGCTTATGTTATTCTCCCTTTTCCAACCCACGGCCCAAACTCTTCATGTATAAAAGAGCAGGATTTCTCCACCAAGTTCCCGATTCACCCGAGAAGGTTTGTCCATTTTGCATTCCTTCGCTTGAGGTTGAGCAAAGTCTCCTACAGACACAGAAGCTACAAGTGTTCAATTCCTGATCACAAACCAATCCCTCGAGTTAAGCCCAACTTTCTCACTTTCCCTCATTCCTTGCAATTAGGAAGTTACTCCATCATTGTGACGCTCCGTTTATCCATCTCTTTCATCTTGCTGTCAACAATGCTCCTCTACAACTTTCATTTCGTAAGTGTCTTTTCCTTTCTTTTAAACAATTCTTGACCACAAGACAAAACTTCTGCATTTACTAAGGGTGACATTAATTAAGGTTCGCCCACTACTCTACTCTCGTAAATAGATTTACCTTGAGTTCTGCAATTTATTTTTTTGTTAGCACTAGACTTAATCTGGAAACGACAAAGGTTCTAACATTGCATGTATGTAAGCATGATTAAAATTAGTTTCACCAATGATAAGAATTTTATATTCGTAGTTGTGATTAAAAAAAGTGTTGGGTCCAGATAGCACAAAACCTAACCTTAGCTTTTGTATTTTTCTGCGGATTTATTAATTTGCGACGAAGAATTGACTGAGTAATTAAATTTTCAAAATGGATCTTCAAACAAAATAAGGCGTCTGTTCCAAGTAAATACAAATTATTCTCAGCACTTTTGTACATATTTTTTAGCTACTTGATGTACAAGTAAACTTACAATGCCATAAGTTCACTCACTTCAAGGTTCTTCGGTTGGTAAACGCAAATGGAAAAACATGTTCTCTTATCAAATATGCAAGAGAGAAATGCTAAGGTAAGAGTGAAATCTGAAATGAAAATCATCGCTTGAGTAAACTTTTCCTGGTAGCTAGACCCAAATCCAGACTTTCAACCAAACCTGTCCATTTCAGTCATACTCATGAGCCAGAAATTATAATTTTGCACTGTTGATAAAACACCAAACGATTTTGTACTCTTGCTGCCTCAGTTCTGAATATTAGAGTTGAATTTGCCAACTGTGGTTCTACACACCTTAGAGTAAATAAATCTTTGGGTTTGAAGGTACATCTCAAAATATATACACATTTCAAATTTGTTCAATATTTTGACTCTTCTGTCAAATCCTGAGTCAGGCAAATGTGTACTCTGCTAATTTACTGTCCTACGACTGCTGAGCATGTGAGAATAAATACTAATTCAAATCGTGTTTACAGACAAAATACACGAATTAACAACTTGTCATTCCTTTCAATCTGGCCGCGAATCATAATTGAATCGTATAATCTCAAAGAATTATTTTGCCTTGAATTTGCTCCGATCGATCTCACATATGTGTACAACATCCTTTGGATTTATGACACTTTGCCTATGTGGAAGACACAAGAATATCTGATCTGTCTATCTTAACGACAATAGTTAAAGTTATTGATTATGTCTGAATCAATGAGCATTGAATAATTCTTGTGTCGTCTGGTAAAGCAATTTTAGGGTGAAATAGTTTCTAAAAAACTGGCGAATAACATTATTTCCTTTGAATACGACGAGGGTTGATTTCAACCCTTGTATTCAAAGAAAACACAGGAGAGAGAA
>WJEZ01000214.1:0-36918 GCA_009869925.1 Thalassaphorura encarpata
ACAGCACAACTCGACCTGCTCAGAGGGATGCTTTTAGTACAGTTCTGGCTAAATCAAAAGTTTTTACGTCCACAATTTGGTGCTTTAGTAAGTCACCACATGGGAATTCATTTGTTGCAAAAGATAAACAAAGGGAAGTTGTGTTTATCCACGAGTGTCTCGGTAAGTCTATGCGATGTGATGTGTGAATTAAATCTTGACAAATCTAGGCATTAGTCACTCTAATGTATTGACTATCGACCTGAGCTGAGTCCAGCGATATCCTTATAGTCAACCAAAATATTACTGAAGACCACAAACAAAATCATAATCGTCCGTCAAGCTTATCAGGCCATAGTCTGAGCTTAAGCAGTTTTCTTGAAATATCATGATTAGATCAAAGGAAAACTCACTGAAGAAACCTCAGTTTCCTAGAATGGCCAGTTATTGGGGGTCAAATTGATTTTTTGTGTTAATAAATCAAAGAATCTGCCCTGTCGTTCATCACAGGAAACAATGGCAAGACCACACTATCCTCTGTACGATATAGATAACAAAATAGGAGAAAACATAGAACTTGTCAAGAAGAATTTATCGGGAAGGAATGAAAAGTTGGCAGCCAAATGGTCAAAGTGCATCGAACAGTCGTAAATTACATGAACGCATCTAGATTTTCTTAGTGTAATTAAATAAGGGTCTATTTTTTTATTATAAAATGATTTTATTTTCCTATATACTCTTAAAGGTTAGGTTTCAAGCATTTAACAATAAAATTCTAAAGGGGTAATATTGAGTAATACAATTTCTTGTATAAATTGATCATACGAAAAAACAACAACAAACGTCATTGAATAAAAAAAATGCAGTGCAAGGAAAGAAAGTCTGGAATTGGCATTAGGATCGAGTCTAGAATTCTAGTTGTAAGGAACTTACATTGACATTGAAGTAAGTTGAAACTGGGACTATCTAAACACTGCACTGCCTTGATCTTGATCTTGATATAGTTTTTCATCCAATGCCTACGAATGTAGTAGTTACTTTTTTCAAAGTAGAGTGAATTGAATTCTAAACTACAAGTTGCGTTCAAACGTCGTCTTATGTGATTTTGATTGATCGGAGTTTGAACGGAAGGAGGAAAGGAAGGAAGTCGGGAAACTTGTTGTCTTGGTCTTGAATCTTGGGTTACATTATGTGAAAGTCTTGCCATGCAATACTAAGCCAAGCCATGCCAAAATACTCAAGAACATTTAGAAAATCCAAACTTAAGATCCCGACCACGAGGTCTAGTATTATTTTTTACTAATCAAATCGTAGCAGTCTAAATTTATTACGTGGTAAAATTGAACAAATAGAAAACAAGCCGACACAAGAGCCTAATCAGTGGTACGGTATGCCGGGTGAGTGATTAAGATAAAAAAACGTCTGGAGACTGTCGTGCGTGTCTTGAGCTCATTTGGTGTTAACACATTGTCTCTCCCTTGTCATTTTCCCACCTTCAAGAACTACGACTATACAAGAAAAGTTTGTGTATGGCAAACCACTTGTTGAATACAGAAAAGGAAAAAGACTCACACTTCAAACGGCACAGAACAGAACAGAACGGGGCTGAGGGTTGAGACTTAAGAAATTTGTCTTGTATACATTTTTTCTAATAACCCTATTGCTGAAAAAGTCAAATCTTGAATAGCATGGATTTCCGAATTAGAAGTGTTCATAGTTTATTTGATTTGCCAATGAGAATGACTCAAAAGTCTATATTAAATCTTTTGTTTGGTTCCTATTGGTCAAATTCCCAAAATAAAATGTATCGAAGACCTGTATGTCCAATTTACATATGAATATCGAACGACCTTTGACCTAAATCGAGTGTAATAGCACAATAATTTTGTTAGCTAGCTGACTGTAAGCTTTTCAAGTCAGGTCACGTGATTTAAAATGCGTACACAAAAGAGCTTTGAATAAATCCTATGAATATGCTAGAAACTCTGACCCTTGGTTACCTTGAAGAAGAATTCACCAATCCGCGTTAGAATTTCCGTTTGAAAAAAAAACACGGGAAGAAGAGGAAAACTGAAAACTGGGACTGGGAAAAGTTCACTTTCACTGTACTCGTTCGTACGTATACTTGTGCGTGACTGAACAATGAGTGACTAAACCAAAAACCCGGGACCCATGATGAACCACAGCAAAGAGGAGCTGCTGGAGAATCTGAGATCACACTCGGATCCGACACAAGGGAACAGAAGTTGATGATGAGAAGGGAAGGAAGGAACAAGTTAGAAACACAACTAAGGAATCAATCTCTCTCCTGTCTCCCTTGGAGTCTGAGCAAATAGTAATTCCTCCTATTCCCGGACATCCGACTCTTCTTTCTTTCTTTCTTTCTTTCTTCTACTCAACTCCACTTGACTCCTTCCTCTTTGGATCCTCCTTCCTTCTTTAAACTCTATACAAAAGAGTGATTAAACCACAGGAATTCGTCTTCACGCTAAATGACTTTTATTCTACAACGATGCGATGGTCGGTCGTTAAATCCAATTCTATTTTCCTCGCCAAGTCATTAAAAAAAGACTGCTAACCCCAAATGACCAATTTAATTGCCTCGTGTCGCGTCGCGTCATGGCCAGAAGTTTGTAAAAATTGAGTTTGAAATTTGAGAAGAAAGTTTACCAGCTAGGCCTGTCCGTCCTTCTCATTTACAACCTGGGGAAAGTTTATTATTTTTGAAATGGGAAACCCTCCTGGGGACCTGAATGTGTTTGAAATGTGGACTATTAGGGTAAAGGAGAAAGAAATTGTGAGGCGGGTAATGCTACGGCTACGGTCTTGTAATGTTGTACTGTACCAGATTTCCCCATGCTTTCTCCTCAATTCAGAGACTCACATATACGGACAATGTAATGTAGTCGACAACACACAACACGCAAGGCAAGCACAGGGAAGGAGAAAGCAAAAGCAAAATGCCAATCTCAAAAACATCAATCCCTTTCCTCACATTTCCTTTGATTTCATTTCATATACAAGGAAGGAACTCTCAAGTCAGTTAGGAATATGCATGAGGCAGAAGGCAGAAGGGCTGGGATAAAGTTAATGAAGCACTCAATTCATTTCCAACCATCTGTCATGTTCTGATCTGTTGCTCAGGTAACCTCCAATCTCAGCATTACATTTGCATTTTATTTTTATACTACTCCTTACATCCTACTTTCAACATTATTCGCAGAAATTTATATTTAAGCTCTCGAGCTGGAGTTGAAACCCTGTTGCTCCCGAGTCTCCAAGCATAGTCTTTTTGTTTACCTCTCAACTAGTAGCTAATTAACAAACAAAAGCTAATTAACTCAGGTCACCATAGACATAACATGACTAATTGAATTACCTGTAATTACTTTAAAATTAGAACCAATCTGCCTTCTATTCAACAAACTAAACCCACACGAGCCAATCTGCTTTGTTTCCCAGCCTAGTCAGGCCAGAGTTGCTTAGCTTTGCTTTGGTTGGATAATCAAATTAATAATTTCCTTTCCTTCCCTGTGAGTTGGAACCCGTGAGAATCCACGGCTAAAGTAAACCCAGAATTGTAATTAATACGGACAGTCCAATGCATTCCTTTCCTATGAGGATACTGACTGTCCTAATCCAAAAGTTTTTCCTCCTTTTGACGTTTTAATAAGAAGGAACGGCATGGGAGAAAAGTTTTGGAATTTTGATGAAAAGTTTGAAATTAAAATTGAAGTGGACGAACGGGACTGTTTGGGCAAAGAATTCTGAATGCCCGTTTCCATTTAGTTAAGAAAGAAATTTTTTAATTAAGTCAACTCAAGGACACCGAACCAAAGGCATCTCATGGCAGGCAGGGCTAAGGAAAAAAGCATGTATACAGTCTTAACACAAAGACGTTTAGAATTTTTTTGGGATTTTTTGTAATATTAGCCTGAAGTAGGTCATAAAGGGAATGAGAGGTCACAAGGGGTTAACCTGTGGCCTCGCATATAGTCATGAATGGGACATTAAGCATTTATGGGGTAAGGAAAATAGGTCAAAAGAATAATAAACAGTTTTAACCCAGGATCAACATCAAGAAATTTAGTTGAGGACATTAAATTTCCATCTCTGTCTCTGTCCACGTTCGTCGTAACTCATTTGATTGTGATTTGAGGTTTAGATTGGATGGTTATTGCGGAGAACGCGTGATTGAGTTTAATGTCAAGTTAAAGGGACCAAGAGGAAGGTCTGACGACGACGGATTACGATCTCACTCAAAATGGTTTTGCTTCCGCACTCAAAATCAATTTTATGACTTTTTCTTTTATTTACTCACATGAAAATTGTCTCTACGGATAACGAAAGACATGGACAAGACAGAAATGAGATTTTCTAGAATGGCCATTCACGAACTCATCCTCAATTCGCAATTTATTCTTAATCGCCTTTTCCATCTCCACATGTCAGAATTCAACTGCAACTGCAGCTTGGACAAATAACCAAAGGAATGCACAAGCACAGCCCTACAAACCCCAAGAATAGAATTCTANGCACAGCCCTACAAACCCCAAGAATAGAATTCTAAAGCTAGATTTACAAAATTTTAAGGACTGCGCACTTTTAAATATTTTTGTAAATGTCCTACGCAGCAATCGCTAAGAGTAATATTATTTTTCATGAACCAAGATTAATTTATTGTTGTTTACATTGCAAGATTTATCTTCATCTTCAACAAAATGCAACACAGTCATAAAAGATGAAAAATCCAAACTAGTCAACAGTCACGTAACGTAAAGTACCCGAAATCCATGTAATACTAATGCTAATATTAATACACATAGCAAAGTCAACATATCTCCAAAAATATGCCAAAACAGCATAGCTTCGTCTCGATGTAGCTTAAAATGAGACCTGACCATGACTGTAATAAACAATTCTGAGTCTAACAGTCACGTAACGTAAAGTACCCGAAATCCATGTAATACTAATGCTAATATTAATACACATAGCAAAGTCAACATATCTCCAAAAATATGCCAAAACAGCTAGCGATGTAGCTTAAAATGAGACCTGACCATGACTGTAATAAACAATTCTGAGTCTCAGTCTCACATGTTTATTCCCTCACATCCATAACCATTCTACTTTCGTCGGTTCCCTTTGAAAATTATTGAAACAAAGAGACTGAAAGTAAAATTGACTCATCTAGGGGTACAATACAAACGATAGCAACAATAGAACATCTAATATTAAAACTTACACAGGTTCTTCATACCCCACTCAATCCTTTCCAGTTTACTCATTTGCGTTGAGCTATTTTTAAATTATTTGTCCGCGTTATGGTCTGAAGGAAAAATAAAGTTGGACCACGTTGGGACTTGTTGCAAATCTTAAAACTGGTCATATTGAACCAAAAACATAGTCTCATTCAGAATGGACGACAATAAGCGGGCTGCCCTCAAGAGACAGATTTTGTCTTTGGTGGATAAACATCGCCGTAAGCCTAAAAATTAATTAAACTTATTGTAATAACAGTTACGGACTAGACCTACAAAAATTTGTTTTTCTATTCGATTTTTATTTTAGCAACCCCTGATGAGCTGAAGCTTTTAGACGAAGAAGAAGACGGACAAGGACCAGCCAAGAAGCCTAGAACAGAGCATCGGTCGGCTGATGATAATACAAACAGGAATCAGGATTCAAATTGGGTAAGAAGTTTAAAATTTCTAAGGATGTGGTTTAGACGGCACTGCTGACGTGTATACGGAGGCCTGATGTCTATACTGACAATTTAAAACAAATTCGTAGGGATTTGTACTACTACTAGATAAATTCACATTGCCGACCTTGTTTTTAGCAACAATGCATTTGACAATTCAAACAAATGTGAATTCATTCAAAATACCACAATGCCATACGTTCCTATCAAATACAAACAGGAATCAGGATTCAAATTGGGTAAGAAGTTTAAAATTTCTAAGGATGTAGTTTAGACGGCACTGCTGACGTGTATACGGAGGTCTGATGTCTATACTGACAATTTAAAACAAATTCGTAGCGATTTGTACTACTACTACATGATAAATTCACATTGCCGACCTTGTTTTTAGCAACAATGCATTTGACAATTCAAACAAATGTGAATTCATTCAAAATACCACAATGCCTCACATTCCTTTCCTAAGCGTGCATTTCAAAACTTTCATGTCTATTTTCATTGAGAATTTCACATTCTTCTACAACTCTATTAAAGATAACCACGCTAAATATCTGTAAGAATTTACTGAAACTTTCTTACATATTCTGGTATGTCAAGCACAGGAACGGTCAATATTAATTTCGACCTATTATTTGGTATGACCTAAATGCCAACAATTCGACTAATGCAAGGCATGCGCTTCGTTCAGTTCTCTAAGGAATTCTCCAATTTCTGACCAAATAGGATAAATAAATTAATTGGACTGTCAATACTGTAATTTAGGATTCCAAGATCCTGATCAAATTTGTTGCTCTGGATGATGGTCCGAATCAGAACTTACGAATCGTTTATCAACGGTTCCGCAATGAAGTCAGGTATGCTCAATACGACTTTAATCCGGCCCCAGGTCAACCATTCCAAAAATTCCCAGAGTTCAAATTTATGCCAGATTTGTCGGATCAGGTAATTACTACTTTATTTATTTAATTTTATTCTAAATATTTTCCCGGTAGTTAGGTTAAATCCTTCACTTTATTTTTTTGTTTTTCAGTTTTTATATGATAAATTAAGTCAAACGATTTTTCAAGATATGCCAACGCTGGTACTGAGGACGCTCCACAGAAATTTTAACATCGTGGATAGCTATTTTCCCAAAATATTGTTGATATGGCAATTTATGGACGACGGTAACCCTGGACCTTATTTGTCCAGGCGATGTCCAGACCATCCACCCTTACCACCGTACTAGGAAGAAATGCTATGCATTTATTTTGTGTACTTGGACTTGGTACGAACTTTTCTTGAATAAATAACCATTCCGTTTGGTCTGAAAGAAATCAATTTGTTCTTCGATTTCTTCCAGAGGCCTAAGGTTACTTTTTGAGGTCTCAGCATAATTTTACATTTACTTCGTATGGTTTTCCACAAAACACTAGGGACAGTTCTGAAATGAAAGCGCAAATTCTAATAGAGTGGTAAAATGTTTATTAAGTCTCATGCATAGTCAGCAGACGTGGACTCTACTCTTATTCTAAAATTACAAATGTCATGACACAAAATATTAAAACCTGAACTGTGATGAGCAAGAGTGAAGGTTGATTTAGTCAAATAATTTCTATTTGCATGGTTTGAACAGAATTATTTACAATTAATTCGGGTGCTTTGCTTTTGCAATAAAATTATGTCTTGATAAACACTGAAAAATATATTGACTGTGACATTTTCAAAATAAAAATCAATTTAACAAAAAAAAAAACAAGTCAAAATTCGGGAAAATTTTAACAGAATTAAAAATTAATCAAGGCCATGCAGAATTCATGAGGTGAGCTGTGATGTGGATTGTACTAATTAATATCGAATACACTCTAAGGCAATCGTTAGGCTTTCCAAAGGACCTGAGCAGAGCAATCAGTCATCTTCTTCCTCGCTGGCCTCAGATAAGTCATCATATTTTTCCTTTGTAATCTTCTCTAAGGGACCAGAGGCATCCGTGACGGTGCCAGTCATTGAATTTGGGTCAGGAGACCCTTCTGGGGACAATTGCATTGGACTCACTTCTTCACTTCCAGGCTCCGACCCAGAATCAGAAGGAGAACTCGGAGGAGTTTCATTTCCAACAGCGTAGCCAATATCCATTGGGGTCGATTCAATGGATTTTGGATATTGCCTTTGCATTTCCTTCTGAACAAAATCATGGATTCCTTGTTCCCCTAGATCAGGTGATGGGTAATCGTCGCTCTCTTTCAAAACTTCCTCAACTTGATCAACAGCTGTAGCGATGATGAACATTTGTTTCTTTCGGGACTCCAAACGCATGTCGAGTGTATCCCGACGTTTCTAGAAAAAATACCCAAATACATGTACCACAATTCCAGAATTTTTCTAACACAAGTAAATAAATGTGTATTTACCTCATAAATTTCGATTTCTTGTTTCAATTCCTTGACACGCGCTTCCGTTTGCCGACGATCAGGTTTGCTTTCAATTAATTTTGCCAAAGCATCAAATTCCAAGGCATGTTTCCTAGTCTTTGTAGCCTCAACGAGCAATTCTTTTGCATCCACAATCTCACTACGTGTGTTCTCAATTTCTTTCTTGACCTCTTCGCCCAATTCCGTGTACATAAACTTTGCCTTTTGATTAGCTATGATATTACAATGAGTTCGCTTTGCCGAATAAGCCACTTGATTGAGCTGACCGACCAGACGTTTACGAGAAACAGTTCTAAAATCAATGAAAAACAAAAAAACAAACATATCACTAAATATTCTCACCAAATATTACCAAAAACACTTTAAATAAATTAGTATTTACATCTCCTCCTTCGTCTCATCCGTGGCATTACACCATGTGATAAAAGATTTTGTCAATGCAACAATTCTCCGGTCATCCCCAATTCCATCCCCATCAATTAAAAGTCGACGCTTGATGACCTCATCTGCATTAAATAAGTTAATGATTTATATTACAGTTTGAAGAATTTCCGCATAGTTCAATCAATTTACCTAACATGGCATTGTCCATATTAATATGAGAGTTCAGTCAGACACAGATTACAGACTGCAGATCAGTTATTTCCTGTAAGCAAGAAAATTATTGATTAAACAAAAATATAAATAATTAAACTTGTATCCCAATAAAGAAACCTAGGATAAATTAACACTGTATTACGACGCAACGCATACTAACCCATTGCAAGTCCAAGTACTTGCAAGATTTCTACCTCTTAACTAGGATTCTGTTCCAATCACGCCAACGGCCAACTAATTTTTTAATGAATTTATTGTTCACTACTTACTATGACACAGGCAGCCGGTCCGGTCGGCACGCCGCACCGCACCGCACTATAACCGAAAGATTTCAAGAATTTATTCCGCCAGCAGGTCCGATGGATTACTTGTCGTTCGGAGAAATATATAAAAAATTTAATATGCTTTAAAATGGCTAAAGAATATTTGATTTTGAGCTGATCAAAGCCTCAGGCTACACCGAGGAACTGAATCTTGAGATGTGATTCCAGAACTCAATAAATCTTAAACTTGATCCTTCTCCCGCTATGTATTCCCAGTTCAAGTCCCAATCTTGTCCACATTTCCCTTACCCCAGCTTAGTTCATGAAATGACATAAAATTTTGAAATCCTAATTAGCTTACTGCTAAAAAAGAATAATATTGATAGTTTTTAGTAAAAAAGCATGGAGCAAGGACCCAAATTGCGAATTTAAAAATAATCAGGTTTATTGTTCACTCGAGCAACTTTGTCATTAGTTGAATTTGAATCGTTCATCATGTTGAGATTGAGATTATTCACGTACAATTTTGACTTAACCTAAGGATTATTATGATTTGGTTAGGTAGTTAAACGTTGAGGGGATTTTGTAATTAGTGGATCAACGCTCAAAAAACTGAGCGTTGCCGTTGAGAACATTTTGTGCCTCAGTGTCAGCAACAGTATCAGGAGCGGCAACGACAAGGTCTGCAGCTGCGGCAGCTTTTTCTTCCATGGCGGCCTTCATGGCCCGACGCTTTTCTGCAAACATCTTACGACGCTCTTCCTCCCTGAAAAATTTAAATGAAAATATAAATTAGGCGAAAAATACAGAGTGAAAGATATTTCTATCTAAAACAAAATTATGTAGTCATTACTTGGCAGCAGTTTCCGGTTTTGGAACATGTTTTGGACGAGCAGGAATTTTGGAAATCTTTTTCTTCTGAGCAGGAATATTCTCTTTGGATGCGCCAGGTGAAGCAGGGCGGCCCTGAAAACGAACAGAATGTTATCGTAATTCATTTCCAGAGAAAGAAATAAGATATGGAAAAATTGACGAATTATAAATAACGAGTTGACTATTTCTTACCTCAATTTGACCACGATTGTACTCAAGATCGGCGAACATCTTGTTGATCTGTTCAAGTTGGATCGTCACAATGGTCCAAAATCCCGCCAAGTCCGCAGCCTTAACAACTCCAAAACGGTCTTCAGCCACGGTTCCATCCCGGGATTGCTCCTGACAAAATACGATGAAGCAAAATTAAGAAACAATGAGTGATAATTCCTTAATGTGATAATTCATTAAGGACAAAATTAAAAATAAGGCTCACCAAGTTTGTGTTACACAATTCACGGAACTGTTTGAACTTTTTGGTATACAAGAGAGTACATTTCCCAATCACTGCACGGATTTTTCCGGCTTCCTCTGAGGTGTCATCCACAAGGAGCAATTGTTCATTAGCTTTGGCCACAAGAGCCTCCAACCGCTCTTGTTCCTTGTTGACGACATCCAAATAATATTTACCTCCACTGGATTCGAGTGAGCTGTTCTTGACTATTATTTCCATTTCGGTCAACTGATGTGCCCGGGGTTCGAGTTTCACGAATGTTCATGTCAGCATCTGGTGAGGCTGTGGACTCTTCCTCGGGTCGGTCGGCAATCAGTCTATTTAGGCGACGGTAGTAGCGTCGACGACCCTTGCCCATAGCAATGCGCAGAATGGTTTCGTCTTCAGAAGATTCGGATTCGGATTGGGCCTCTGGTTCTGGAGCATTCGCCACGATTGAAGCCATTTCCTGTCCGTTGAAATTGACTAATCCCATTCACTGAAGCCACCCGTTCGGTCAAGGCTGGACCCAGAGCACCATTGTCATCGCCGTTCGGCAACACCATTTGAGATTTGTGGTTGAAAGCCATTTTAAAATCAGTCAGATATGAATCCAGGCGTAAGTCGTCTCCTAAAATGCCTCGCTGCTTTGTGACTGCAAATTGTCTTCCTAGTCTTGTTATGTATCGACCCCTGATAATCTAAGCAAGAAACCAAAACACTGACTATCAATCACCCGATTCCCTCAAAATTTACAACCTCAACTCAAAAAACACAAAAATACCCTTGATTTTCCACTGCTGAGGGAAGACGAGGTTTGTTTACGAAAACGTAACAACGACAACACAAGAGTCACTTGGCAATGGGAATGGAAATGTGAATTTAAATTAGGCTAGACAGTCGTCTGACAAACACACTAGCCTCTATAGCAACAACAAGACTAACCTTAACTCAAGAACTTTGGCTACAATAGTAATAGTATAGTTAACCCTGGAAAGGTTGACCGAATAAAAAAAGCTATTATCTATCAATCTATCTTATCTAAGAATTCAAGAACTTACCCAAATAAATGTGTTGATTAATTGCAGTCGAAGATAGGGCTTCGTGTGTGTGTTGTTTTTGCAATATAAATTTACGGGTCAAGTATTAAAATAGCCTCAGGACTAGGAGTCAGGAATTAAATGTTTGCAGACTGGACCGTTACTGGACAAGTCAGACCGTCAACTGATGCTGATACTGAAGTTAAAAAGTTCGTTTGTTGTTATGTTTACTTATTTCTGGGACAAGAAGCCAATTTTACGTGGGATTTTATTATTATCTTTGTCTTTCTTGGTGGTCAGTTGTCAGTTAGTCTGTCTGTCTAGTGGACGAATGATGAATGTGATTTTTCTTTCTTTTGCATTTGGTTTTACATATGAGAAGGAAAACGAAGGAAGCACAAACAAGCCAGACAAAGTCAAGCATACCCCGGCCAGCCCAGGACCAGACGGAAGGTCCTTTTCCCATTCTCATTTCATCTGCGTTCGTGGAAACAGCCACAGAGCCCGTAACCGGCTTCTTGCATCGTGCTCTTAGCCAGAACTTCCGCATTCAGGTAAAGTACCATTTATTATTTAAACTATTAATTGTCATTTCTAACATTAAACTATACGTTGACACTTGTGTCATGTTATGTCATAATTCATTGTTGATTTTGGGTTTTAATTATTAAAAATTTTGACAGAGAAGAAGCAGACGACGAAAAAAGAGATTCGCGGGCGGGAATTCTAATAGAGTTGCAAAAATGGGGCGAAATCGGGGCAAGAAGAAAACAAATCACAGACTTGAGGCTCTAGAAAGGGGGAAACAAGCTGCGTTTGAAGAATTGGCCCATTCTCATAATTCCAATTCGAAAAACAACAGATTTTTACAAAATAATATGAATAGACCTAGGCCCACTCAGACTCATGCTGATCCTCTAGGTGTTAGACAAAGGGAAAATAAACCACAGGAGGAGGATTTGAGGTTAGTTGACATTTAATTACAATTATTCTTAATTAATGTGCATTTAGATTCACTAATTATTTTTTGTACACAGTGCGCACTTATTAATACAAGAATTTATTGCCGAAGGTATAGCTTTAATTTTATATTGTTATTTCAGACCATCTTCACCACTAGAGCCAGAGCCGTGGGTGTACGAAGAAGAAAAATTAGACTCAGAATTACCAAACGATAAGGAAGAAATAGAAAAGTCAGATTTGAAGTTGGCAGTACCTCAAGAAGAAGAAGACACAGATTCGGAATTTGAGTCATCTATTGTTACAGTCAAAATCGATCGGGGAGAACAAGAAGATATAGGGTCAGAGTTTGAGTCGTCTATTGTTACTGCCGTACTTGATCTTGATCAATTAGTTCAAGAAATCGCCGACAAAGGTGAAATGATGGAATATAATGAAGAAGACCGAACACCCGCTTCCGTACAAGCCTTAATCGAAGAGTTAGGATTAGATGAAGCTGTTCGGTTTTTGCATAATTTTTATCTGAACCAATTTGAAGAGAGAAATTATACAAACTCAGCTCTTTTCCATAGTCAGATGTGTCAATTGATCCAATTGGTAAGTAAATGATAATATTTTAATTGGAGTTGCAATGTTATATTTTTATTCTTTCACTGTTTGTGATTATTACAGGGAAATATTGAGTCTGTCATGATTTGCTCTGAGTTTTTAACAAATCC
This sequence comes from Thalassaphorura encarpata, assembly GCA_009869925.1. Taxonomy (NCBI): domain Eukaryota; kingdom Metazoa; phylum Arthropoda; class Collembola; order Poduromorpha; family Onychiuridae; genus Thalassaphorura; species Thalassaphorura encarpata. Next base: position 12,980 of record WJEZ01000214.1, read on the forward strand.
AGCGATTTTGTACAACGTAGCTGCAATGCGGTTTTACAATCGAATGTATGCAGAGGCTTACAATGTAGTGGAAAGACTGATGTTATACAAAGATGGAACTGGTATAATCATACAATATAAAAAAATATACACAATTTGAAACCGTTTTATGTTTTCAGATGTGATCTCACTAAAAACTAGGCTGTTATACATTTCTATCCTTATGGAATCAAAGCACATTGATAAGACTTTACGTGAGATTAACAATTTTGAGTCCTTCCTTGGTGCATTAGAAAGAGCCCCATCCGTCAAAAGGGACAAGTCAAAAAAGAGAAAAAAAGTTTTATACGTATTGCCTGAAAATGATGTAAGTACATTAAATAATCTGGAGTTATAGCCTTAAGAAAAGAAAATTACTTTATTTTATTGATTTTAAATACAGCTCGAAATTAGCCTACGCCTTTCCTTGCAAAAGAAAAAAGTCATATGTCTTCTACGTCTGAAAAATTTGATAGAAGCGAAGAGAGAATACAAGACTTGTGTTAATTTGGCTAACAGCATACCAAAAGAAGGGGTATATTATTTCTCATTTAGTAATTATAATTTAACTGAATCTAATGTAAATCTGTAAAATTTTTAGAGGACCCCTGAGATGATTTACTTGATCTCACTTCAAGCTCATTTGAAGGCGTATCTGGAATTTCTCAGTGGAAGACCGGACAAAGCATTAAATTTACTAACGGGCTTGGCGTTCGGCTATGATGTTCCTCCTCCACTTGGCTTGTAAGGCACAAACCTAAACCATCATAATAAATCTTGTGTGAATTTACTTAGCAAGTATTTCATGATTTAATTTATAACAGATGGAGCATGAGCACTCCGCACAATCAAGAATCATTTTGGTAAGTTTGTTTTTTATTGAGATTATTATTTCAAATTTGCTAATGGCATTATTTTCCAATAAATTTCAGGTCTACTGGTGATAATTTAGACATTATATTGAATAATAATGCGGCGTGCTGTTACATAGCCATGAAGAAAAACTGTGTAGCAAGTTGGTACTTAAAAATTGCCTGTGATGCATGTGATAATCCGGAGCTTAAAGACAAGTGTAAGTAGCCGTATTGATTTCTTTGTGGATTGTTGGGTTCCACTTATAAATTTTCCATCTTATGTAATTGCAGCTGAGTTGCCAATTCAGTGCCTACGCTTCAATCGAAAATATGAGTGTATGTACAATTATACTGTGTCCAGTCTGAGATCTCGTCATTTTTATCGAGCGTTTTACTATGGATGGGTCATTTCCCGTAAAGCTTTTTCCAAACATCCAATGCTTTGGCTCCTCTTGGCAGAGGCATGTGTAAACATCAATGCTGAAAGGGTAACCAATTAAATGAACCTAATTAAATATTCATGACATTATTGAAATCACTCAAATTATAATCACTCCTTCAACTCAAATGTAAATAATTCACTTTACAGGCCCAGAATGGCGTGTTTACCGAATTAGGATTATTTGAACCACTGAATGAATTTCGGCACAACTGTCCCATCACTGGAGAATTGTTACCGTAAGTTAATTTCATACACAAAATAATTTTCTGTCATTTTAATTCTAATGCTTTGTAAAATCTAGTTTTCCGGAAGTTCCCCCGACTCCAAACATTACTTACGGACTCCAATGTATTCGGAACGCTTGGAGACTTATCCATCCTGATATTATTAAACAAAATAATGGAATTCAGCTTTTACCTCACCCGATTAAGAGTGAAAGTCAAATAATCAAATTCCGTGGTAAATTATTAATGGCTGGTGCTTACTTGGCCTGGGCTGGAGGCTATCACAAGAAAGTTATAAGATATGGCCAAAGAATATTGAATTTATTCTATGTTGCTCCTATTTACCAGTAAGTTTACCTGTGATATTAAAATTAACCCAAATAATTTTAATATCAACATTTTAATCTTACCTAATTGTTGTAGTTGCTTGTCTCAAACATATTGGGCACTAAGTTTGGAGCAAACTGGGCAAACTGACACAGCTCTCGGAGTGTATTCTGATGCAAGGAAAGAGGGCTATTCATTCATAACCCCGGGTATGCCCCCACTTGTTAGCAGGAAAAATAAATCAGAACGAAGCAATTCAAAGGATGGAATGGCACCTGTGTATGCCGTACCTTCAATATATTGTTTGAATAAGGTTATAGAAGTCCCACCTCGACCTCCAGGTAAATTGTCTTTACACAATAACCACACTGCTCTTTTTTATATGAATACAGTACACAACACAATGCAATAGTTTATAAATTTGTAATTTTTCAGGACGGAAAAGTGGGGTGTTGGCATATGCTCGGCATGCCTTCACATATAATCATGCCCTGGCTTTGGTCCATGAGAAAATGTTCAAGTCTGCAAATGATGTTTTACAGGTAATTCTTAAATAATTTGTAAGACACTATTATGGTTGATATTTTACATCCATTTAATTCATTTTCTTAGAGTTGGCTCAAGATGCACGGAAAGGCTGCTGCAAAATACCACAAGTCATTGTTGTCAAAATTTGAGTACCTGGCTGCCTCTGTTCAACAGATTTTGGCAATCTGTGCTGCTGCAATCCCTCCAGAGTTACAGGGTCAAAAACTTGTTATTTCTAAAATGGATCCTGAAGAACCCAAAGTGGGACCGAGCCAGAGTTCCAGCTCAAAGGCAGCAGCACCAACTCCTGTTCCAGCCCCGAGTTGTCCCAAGGGTCCAAGTGTACCTAAACGTACGGCGCCAACCTCTGCCCAGGTGAAAGCGAACCAAGAGAAAAAAGCTGCAATCCGCGGCCTTACAAAAATTAGTGAGTGGAAGGGTCTGCCTGACCCTGACCCTCCATCGTCTTCAACAGTTGATCCAGCAGTAGTGGGGTCTCGTAAGCATAAGCCAAACAGAAAGTCTAATCGAGCCAGAAAAAGCTAAGTCCAAATTCCAAATCTGAACCAAAAAGTCTTCTCATGTTTTGAATCTAATGACGTGTAAACTTCATTTTTTTCAAATTCTAAAATATTCAAACTTTCTTAACTGTCCTCACTAGTTAATACTTAAAAATTGAAAGCGTGGATTGTATCGTTTGTAATGTAGGTAGGAATAATACTAATACTTTTTTTAAACTTTATTCATTCAATGACTTAATTTTCACAACCCACAAATGAACCGACTGTGTTAATTAGCTTACAACTTTATAACCAATGTGTAAATCCAACCAAAACCAAACGATGAGTATTACTAAAACTAACCAAAGGGAAACGAATGCAAAGAAATAATAAAAGTCATAATACCATGAAAGAATTGAATTATTACGTTGATTCCAAGTCTTTTTTGATATAATTTTTTATTTATTTTGTCATTTTGTTTTTTTTTCTCATCCTCGCAGACATGACATGATGCTAATTTTACACATCGTACTCACCACTTACAATTAATTCGCTTTGTTTCGCAGTTTTACTGGTTTTGGTAATGGTAAATTGGTATTTTTGTTTTGTATAAATAAGAAACGCTTAAATAAGGGAATCGTTATTAGCATTAACTCGAGTCTAAGTCTAAGTAAGTTGAGTCCTAATACACCTCATCTCCATTTCTCAGTTTCCATTCCAATAATAATTACTTTTGGGTTTTCATAACTTAATTGTAATATGACAAGGTAACAAGAACGCAGTGCAATTCAGACTCAAACAATTTATAGCAAAAACCAAAAAAAAATCTCATAAACAAAACTTTGTAATTGTAAATGTAATGTATTCTAAGTATTATGCAAATGCATTATTCTGTATGATGCGTGTCAAAATGAGTTGAACTGGATCAATTCTGTAAAACTATAAACTAGTCTAGTCAATACTAGTCTAATCATGACCATCTACTTCTACTTTTAGGAATATTGTCTTCAAGTTCTTGAGACTCATGTGTGTTGGAAGATCCATCACGTGACTTCTCACTAGACTTACTTGCTATTTTTTGGAATAGACTTGTTCAGCTTTAGCCAATAGTCTGAACCAAGTGCCTTTGCAAAGTGGTCGTCAACTGTGCAAAAATAATAATAAAGTTTGGATTAGAATTTAAACATAATTAAACTAACTTGAATTCGACTTAAGACCAGATAATAATTCTTACCGGAAGCTTGTTCCACCTCAGGTTTTTTATCTTCAGGGGATTCTTTTTCCTTCTCGTTGTATTTGTTTTCTTCTTCCTCTTCCTTCTCATCATCTGCATCCGTCGATGGATCATTATTCTCACTCTTAGGTTTAATTTTGAACAGATCTGTAAATTTCTCAGAACCCAAACTCCGACGGAAATGTTCATCAATGAAAGATTGCATTTCGCCTGCTGTTTTCGCTTCTTCAATAATTACGCGAGTACGACTGCATTTGCGAGGAGCAATCACTTGAAGAGACATCGGTGGTTCCTTATCCTTTGAATCCTTTGGTTCTTTTCCATTCTTTGCTCCTGGCAGAAAATGTTCACTAACATCCACGGTGGTAGACATACTAACTTTACGGCTAGTACTACCATCCCCATACCATTTACGGGATGGAGTAATGTCTACAATAGTGATCGCGGCGGGAGATCGAATAGCATTATCAGTTCGACGACGCTTGGCTGAAGCATTCGTCCCTCTTGGAAGTCCATTGGATGCAAAAGCAATCACACTCGGGCGACGCCTATTGACTTCCGTTGGTTTACTACGTTTGAAACGTTTCACAGTCATATCCACCGGTTGATCATCAAATGATTCATCCTTTATTTCCTCTACAATCCAAAAATTCCATGAATGGACGTTTCCACATTTATACTTTTAAAAAATTCTGTCAATGATTTGATAAACTTACGAAAAGGCCCACGACATGTGGGACAGCATGAGAGTTTCGGGCGACACGCAGAGCAGACTAGATGACCTGCCACACATTGGAATACAGGTGGAATGACATAGTCGAAACACACCGGGCATTCCAGTAAACTGGCCAAATTCGCTGGAGACGAATTTCCAGAGCCAGATCCACCCTTCCGCTTTCCCGCCGTACTGGGTGTGTTTGCCATCTCTTCTACTTTTTTGTCTGTCGTCAGTTTGACCAAGAATTAACCAAGCAAGCCGGTCAAGCCATGGAATAAACAAAACTGACTCGAGAGTCACAGGTCATCTGTTAGGAAAAAACCACAAAATCATATTCCAATGGCCAATGAGCCAACCAAATCCAATCATTACAGCCTATACCGTAATAATGATTCAATTACTAAAAGGTATAACCTGACTCAGCTTTTTTATATTGTAATAATTTAAATGACCATTAATTTAAGTTGGAGGAATGTTTAGGTTCAGTTCCCAAGAATCTAAATAATTAGTTATTTAATATCCCTTCACTCACTCTTAAAGCCACAAGAAATGCGTTACACGTTAGAGCAGTACCCACTTCACTTGACTACGTCCGTCCTTCTGCCTTTTTCTTTATTGAACTGGAATTAGATTTTTTGACCAATTTTGGGTGAACCGCTGGGAGGTCCTCCCGTTCGTTCAGCGCTACAATTTATAAAGTCTAATGGGAAGGTTAGTCAGTTCAGAATTTTGTCCAGCGTTTATTCCAGCCCTTGCCCTACGAATGAATCCGTCACAAGGACGACGATGGACAAAACAAGAGAGGAATGAAGAACAGACGGATCGGATGGATAAGCCAGAAGCAGAAAGACAGAAAAATGTGTTCAATTTGAGTAGGCAGGCAGACAGAACACAAAATCCTATGCATTACATACGAGTATACGGACGGAATTCAATCCACTGCACATCAACAAGGTGTATCTCCAATTCATTTCCTAATCCTAATCGCTTGAGATCTAAAGAAATAATCAACCAAATCTAGCCAAATTAAAATTTCATGTCCAATACAATAGGCTAGATCCGCCTTTTCTAAAGATTTTAGCATTTATTTCATAAAAACTGAAAATTTGAGCATATTGTGCAAAAAATTGTAATATCCTGACTTTGGATATGCATGGAAGATTTGTTCAAGAAGAATAGAGCATATAAGAGGTGAAAATTTGAACAGATGAATATGTAGTTTCATAAATCCTGTAAATTTTTATCTTAAATGCATCGTCCTAATTAAAAAACAATAAAATACAAAATGAATCATCAGGACATTTAAGCATGTGACCACCTTATTGTAAATCCATACTACAGACTTGTCTACCTACATAAAATAGTAAATAATTGAACGTGAGTCCCATTCATAATACATTCCGTAATCTCGTATAGTCCTCTGCCTGTGTTAGCCTTCAACCAAAAGATTTCAACTCTGAAGATGGCAACAGAGTTTGGAATCTCGACTGAATGCACAGATGTAGAATAGAACACACACAAAAATGATGATATGAAAATACTACGTAAAAACAATCTGAAGAAGAAACCCTATTAAAAAATTCATGAATGAATGGAAGTGTAAAATTTAGTCATGTAATTTTCATTAGCCTCATTTATGTTTTTTGGCAATTAAACGCAGTATCTAATTTTTCTGAGGAATATGGGATGTATATGCATGCAATATAATGTAAGTAGGAGGCAAAGTTCAACTTGATTTGAGGAGTAGGAAGAAGAAAAATAAACACCCAGTGGTGCTAGTGCCAGTTCCAGTTTAATTTATCTTAACTTCGTCATACCAGTCACTTGCTTTATATACGACAACGACGCACGTTGTGCTGTACGTTCGTTCGTTCGTTCGTTCGCCTACGTCCTACTTTTTTAGTTGATCAGGAGTTTTAATCAATCTTCGCACTTCGTATCGTCGTTTCGTTACTAAAAGATTTGACCTATCTTGCATAACCCACGAAGGCATAGGCAGAAGGTGTCAGGAAGTCAAGTCGTGATTCGCACATACATAGCTCAGCTGGTAAGACAAAAAATCATTGAATAAACTGATTTGATTTGTACGAAAGTGTGAATTATTGCCAATATTCGTGTACTAATTATTGGTCTTTAATCTTTAAAAACCAGGGTTAGTGAGGGATTTGGATTTTGTACACGAAAGACAAGATTAACGTGAGAGGAACCAACTTTCCAAGACAGCTAGGTATAATCAGAATCAATTGACAACAAGAAAGAGCCTTGAAATCAAGAATTAACTTGTTTTGACTAATTCTTTGACTTGAGTAATTAATTATTTTTCAGGCAAGTTTGAGTCACAGTCAAATTGGGCTTCTTTCATTTATTGTGCATAGGAAAGTTTATCATGGAATCTCCAGCTATTTGAAAATACAAATGATGACCAGGCAATGTGTTTGAATTGAAGAGTACCTTTTGGTGAATGATACAGTTTTTGGCAAGGATCAAGGTAATTTTACACAGTTTTCAATTTACAGTAATTCATTCACATGTGAATGTAAATCTAATCTAGCTATGCACTATGCCAATGTATTTGTGGAGTTGAACAAATAGGCCAGCATTAGCTTTAGGTTTGGTTGAGAAGATTTTAATTTTTTTTGTGTGTGGTCTTGATTATAAAACGCTCGGTCGTAGGTATTTCTCCGGAGTCTTCTAATCTACTACGGTTCATTCAATTTTATACAGTTATTTGAAATCTTGAGTGTGCTGATAAAATCCAAGAGAGGAAATGAGATTTTCTTATTGTGTTGGGATTTGGAATTTCCGGTTTCACAGAAATCATTGAACCGATTGATTATCTAATTTCATTATGATCGTCGTAGGATCCTAGAGTCTTGGCTAAGGCCGACAATAGTTAGTACTTAGTACTCGCTCAATATTCAATATCATTTGTGGGTTTGTATGAAGGAAAGGGTTAAAGGCAGGATAGAACAGACTGACCAAGAATTAAGAAAAAATATCTTCTGTCTAGTCTAGTTCTGGTTGAGCTGAGGAACTATTTTGATCTCTGGATTCGTGGAGATAAGGATGTGTGTTTCCTTAGCCTTGTTATTTGGGAAATACCCTATTCAGATTTAGATTTGGCATTCAGGTAGTTTGAAATCTTTTGAAAACAAATTCAATTCAATACATGACGGATTAAACCAAAGAATCGCCGAGTCGAGAATCGAGTTTTCTTGGCAGGCTAACACGAGCACGAAGGTTAACCCAGATAACATTTATGAGGACAAGAACAAGAGTTGAAGAATTTTCTCATAGGCGAAAGTAATGGTGATACATTTTGAATTCAAAAGCCAAGACATACAAGGGGTCATCTAGGTCATCGCATCAGAGATTACTTCATTTCCTTCTTTTATCATTCGGAAATTGCAAGCCTGCATACGGCATTTTATAAAGTCTCTCTTGTCGTAGTCGCTTCCTTTTCTAACTTGATTTTTGTTCGTCGTAGATTTTTATGAGGTGAGGTGCAAAGGGCAATTTTCTGAAAACCTGTTATGCATGGAATGCAATGCCATGCAAGGCAAAATGTGAATCATCTTCATCATGAATTAACCTCAACTAATGAATTGAATCCATTTTATTTTATGATAATAATTTATCGGCCTTAGTCGCTGAATGTTTACAAAAAGTTAGGTCCGCTACACTAACTACCCCCCTCGGGATTGGATATGAATGAGTTGCTTCCTTGGTTCTATTTATTTGTGAACTATTTTCATGTATTAGATAATGGGCTTTGTTTTTGATAATTTCTATCATACTCAAACTGACTAAATCCCAAACCCAAGTACAAACACAAGTGTTTTCTACTCAGGTCGTCATTCGTCATCGTCATGTATTAATGTGGCATTGGATTTTTCGCCTTCACCTGGCTATGAAAGAAATCCGGTTTAACCACTCTTCTGGATTGAATTCCACACTTGAAGGCGAATCACTTGACTTGCTCTTCTCTTGTGTTTTAATTAACTAGCTAAGACTATATTTAGTTTTTGCTTGCTTAGGTCATAACCAGCGTAATAGTGCTATGCTGTCTGGCTGGATTTATTCATTCATAAATAAATGCCGGTAAAATTCCACAATCCCTCAACCGCATGTTATGTGCACTAATCCTTTGAGTGTCAAAAGTGTCAATAGTAATGCTAGAATTCACACGCAGTAGCAACAGCAAGGAGTTAGTTATTTCAGACTTTGATAAGAGGATAAGTCCAAATGACAAAAACAAAAAACATTTAAAATTAACTTATTCATCATCATCATCAAACTCAGACTGCAAAGTATTGACTATCCATTTCCGGCCGTGAAAGACGTCATGTGTTATGTACAGTCAGACAGCCTAAGTACTTGTCGTTCGTTCTCTAGTTAATATTTTATTATTTGCTAATTCTTTGATGTGTTGGCTGTGAATTGCAGGACTTGTTTTAAAAGTGCAGATCGTATCGAACATTTATCCCTAAAATTGCCGAATGGTATGCCTACTTCAACTGTGAGGAAAAGCTTACTCGTACGGATCAAGATAGATCAACGACGACTAGAAAGATTTTTGGACAGTTGGAAGTGGAAGAGAAGGCCTTAGAAAGATTTGAGATTGACACAGAAGAAGTTGACGAATTAGCTTAATGCGGGAGTTCCAACCACTTCCTCCTCTCGCGGGTTTGTTCATTTTGTGCTCAGAAAAATCTTGTGGAATAAGAAACGATTTGGATGGAATGATTGAGCCTTGAACGAATTCCATTCCATGCCGTGCATGACGTTAGTTTTTGGTTTGGGTGACTAAGTCTAAAAGCTAACGAACCTTAAGACTAACATTCAACGCCACATGCATGCACGCTGGGCTCATCCCATCCCCATCCTTGGTTGTTGTTACCAAAAATCTGTGACATTGTCACCACTAACAAATCCAAAACTCAACTAACAAACAATTTCCCTCCCTGGATTGACACGCCTTGGGCTAATTTTAACGGGGTATCTCAAAGTGATAAAACAATGCACCCTGGTTGGATGAGTCAAGCACATGCTATGCAGTCCTCATCAATATCTTTGGATGGGGAGGCTCGGTCTGGAAATCGAAGACCAAGAACGTCAGATGAACTTAGACCCAATGGAAATGGTGGTGTCCCTACAACCAGAATATTTCCCACAAATTCTATCTCTTCTTTGGAACATGCAATTGACAGCAGCAGTGATGAGGGTTCGTTTTATTGTTATAAATTATTTCATTTACACTCATTCATCCCTTTATAGTTTTAAGCTAATTTCATATGCTATCTTTATTATTCCCCTCTGCTTGCATTCTTTTCCTCGATCGGAATTTTGCAAAAAAAATATGGTTTTTGGCAAAAGATCTTTTTAGTCAGTACAGGCGCAAAAAAGTCCCCATCTCTATGCTGTAGAAATAATTTTCTGGAATTGGGACTTTAATTTTATAATACATCAGACAACTTGCAGCATAATATTATTGGCATAAAAAGTGTTAGGAGTCAGCCAAATCTAGTCATCTGGAATACTGGCTTATTTGTTAGATGGAAAATGAATTTGATCACCAATATTTTATAAAGTACTCAAGAACCATTATGGCAAGACAGCCGTATTGAATTCGAATCAAATCAAACGCGTGTACTTTAGCTTGGAGTAGGTAAGAATTTCTGGAGAGCAGCGGCTGCGACTGCGGCATGACAATCATCTGATTCTGAGTTTAACGCGATTACATAATTTAGATAGGCAGAAAGGTCAGATCGGAATGTTTAAATCCAAATAGCCACATTCACACACTACTGCGAGTATCTTTCACATCTGCTGCGATTTGATTTGTGTAGATGGACAAATTAGTTTTCATTGCATTAAACCATTCTCCAGAAACAAATCTCTGCTATGCTATGCAAAAAAAGTAAGAGTGAAGGAATTTAAGGGAATTTAACCTTTGCTTTGCCCTATCGCTGGAAGCACATGCTGTAGAACATAGTTTTATTTGCATTGCATTTGCTAATGATGAATTTTTCCTTTGATTCTTCCTCAAATCCCAAATGATAATGTTTCAAAATATATCAGTTGATGTGAACGAAGGTTAGAGGTGACTGGAGTTCAGATCATTCAGCCAAGGGCGATATTATTAGTTCTGGACGAGTGAATGGAAGGATTAGTGATTTATTTTCCAGAACTCTCTGGGCTTCCATTAAGTTGTAACTTTGCTTTATTCTGGCTACTTTGGTGGTTCCTCCTAATTTGTGCAGTCAGAAGAATCTAAAAATGTCCATATCCCGAATCATTGCAAAAATGGGTATAGCACGTAGTGAGTCAACAGCCAGTGATAGTTTTTTTGATAATGATGTTGAGGGAGATTGGAGGAGTAAGTCTTGATTTTATTCTAATCATAAAAATTGTTTTAAGGATATTGGACATGAATAAGTTTACGCCAGCTTAGCTTTTACCGATAATATAATGAAGTTCCAGGATTTTCTTCTTGAGTTGAGTTGTCAATGAAATCTGAAATATTCCTTCGGTTTTTTAATACAGAAATGGATTTCTCGTTCATATGTCAGAATTGGCTGTGGAAATTAGGTAGGTCCTGCCAATAATTGTCATTTTCCTTAATCAAGAAACTTGAATGAAAAGTACTTTGACCTTAATGATAATTGCATCATTGCATGGCTAGAAGAATTACGAACTAACTAAATCAGCTTGATGTTAAATTCTGTGGGTTTTTTTTTCTCTAATTAAATCAATATCAACCTGGGTGACATCATGTCTTTTATATTCTTTCCTCTGTACCATCAGCACGTAAATTGTTTATAAAGTTTTTCGTGCTTGTGGGATTTGGAATATCATGAGAGCGTTTCACAGGGCATGGACCTAGACCTGAACCAAATGATATTTTGTTTTTGCAGACGAGTGACAATTGTCAATATTATTAAGGAGTCACGTCTAGTTAAGAAAATATTATTGAGCTATATGTGTAGGGAGGCAGAATGTACCACTTAGGGTAGACACGGGAAATGAGTGAGGGCCTAAATTTTAGCAAAGTCGGCATAAATTGTTCAGACCGGTGAACTTTCTAGCATTTGACCTACATCCATTTGTCCCGTGGTCTTGAGCTTGGGAGGAAACGAAGAGGTGTATTTATTTTTAAAAAAACAAGACGAACTTTAGGTTAGCTGCTAACCCAACTAATTCAGCTACTTCCCCCAACCCCAGCCCCAGTGTCAATGCAAACCCGTCGCTTTTCTCCCTGGCTTGGCTATTTGAGCTTAAAGTTGAGTAGGCGTGTTTGAACGTCTAGCTGACTTCCATATTCTATTCCTCGTTTTGTCTGTGTGTTATATCAGAACATTGATTTTGGTTGAAAAATGATGTATGTGGGTGATCAGGGTCCACGTCTTTCGGATGGAACCGGCACTAAGTTTTTGTTTTGGTGTTCTCCAGAAATGGAATCTGTGGGAAGGTACGGGAGTGTGAATCAAGGGATGACGGATCCCCTCCTCAACAGTTCCACGTCCAGCATGCAGGAGTCAGCAGAGCAACATGCTTTCACGGTGGAGAAAATGCGAAGACGTCTAAGATTCTACTTTATGAACCCTCTTGAGAAATGGCATTGTAATCGCCAGTTTCCATACAAGCTCAGTGTTCAGCTCATCAAAATCTTCTTCGTTTCTCTGCAGGTAAAAATATCTAATCGGATGTATTCGTATTAATCGTATGTATTTAATTTTCTTCCAAATACATAAGCTTTGCTATAAAATTAAAATTAACAAATATACGAATGATGGCAGAGATTGTGGGACTCCTTTAATTTTTTTGCCCGTCTATTTGTAGACATGATCTTACATTCCTGGAGTTAGTTCACTTGATTCATTCAGAGAAAAATAATTGTAAATCCAAGTAAATTACATGTTGACGTTAATGCATTGCTATTGCTCGCACTGCATTTTTCAATTTTTGACCTTGATAGTGAATTTGTAAAATACAAATGCAAGGAGGGAAAAGAAACTATGGGACTCTGTTTAATACTTAATGCACTATTTGCTATTTTTTCTTGCAAGAAAATGCGAGGGACAAGCGTAGTAATTATTATTTTTTGATTTGCAGCTCATTTTATTCTCGTCCTACCGCTATGCCAATGTAAATTATGGGAATGATAACAAAGTATCATTTTCACATCTGTTCATCCTGGATTGGGATACGAACCGTGAAATTACGAGTTACCCACCCACGACTGGACCCTTGGCTGTCTATCATAAAGACAAATTCTACGATTATCTTGACCACGTTGTAGATGCTGTAAGTCACTATACTGCCTGTTTTTAAAGTTAAATCAACCCTTAATGATTCTTTTGTTTTCAGTATTATAATGTTCAAAATATTTCGATTGGGCCATATTTCTATAAGAATGAAGATGGCTCAGTTCCTCTCCTCTCGTTCTGCGTTCTCCGCTACAAGGAAGGAACTATTTTTGGATTCAACGAAAGTTTCATTTTTGATAGTGATCAAGTCGAGAATTGCTTGGACATCCCAAATATTACTCCATTCAAAAGTCGTGCATATTTTAAAAAACACGATTGTAGTATTGCCTTCGACTCTCTCATTCAAGCTGAGTTTTCATTTAGTCTGAAAACAGTCCGATTCAGGGATTTAGGACCGTTCAAGTCTCCAGACTGCTTTCGCTTTGACATTAAGGTGAATTGTCTTATGGCTCTTGAATATTATTTAAGGTATTTTATATAATTGTCTAATTTGTATGATTTGCAGATCACATTTAATAATCGTGATCATGATGGTCAGATGCTCATTAGTTTGGATTCAGTCTCGGAACGGTTTGCCTGCAAAGGAAACGCTGAATTCAAATGTAAGGGAGGAATTGACTTTATAATCTGAATTCAGGGATTTTTGATATTCTACTTAAATTTTTATTCCATTAGCCGCAAATCGTTTGGAAAGGATTGGGCGAACTAGCGTGAACGTAATTGTGATATTAGTATCAACCATATCCCTAATTCTTTGTTGCCGAGCCATGTATCGAGCCCAGCTTCTTAAGGCGGTAAGTGTATGAGTGAAATTATTGATGCGAATTAATTGAATGAATTTGAATTGAACTAATTAGTTTTATTTTTGTGAATTTGTAGGAAGTGCTGTTGTTCTTCCAGAAGACTTATGGTTTGGACTTGACGGTCAAGGATCGACTCGAGTTCCTCAACTTTTGGTTCTTACTCATTATCTTCAACGATATTCTCATTATTATTGGCTCTGCCTTGAAAGAGCAAATCGAAAACAAAGTAAAGTCCATCGATCCAGTCGTAAATCTGAATATACTCCTAATTTTATTTTATTTTGAATTTTAGGAACTGACTGGTGAGGCCTGGAATATTTGCAGTCTTTTCTTGGGTCTTGGTAACCTTCTAGTATGGTTTGGAGTATTACGATATTTGGGGTTCTTCCGAACTTATAATGTCCTTATTTTAACACTCAAACGTGCTACACCGAATGTAATTCGATTCCTTCTCTGCGCCGTTCTGATTTATGCTGGCTTCACCTTTTGTGGTTGGATTGTCCTTGGCCCATTTCACATGAAAGTGAGTTTAAGAAGTTTTTAGTAAAATTATATTACAGAGTATTATATATGATTTTGCTCCATTCAGTTCAGCACATTGTCCTCTACCTCTGAATGTTTATTTGCATTGATCAATGGAGATGACATGTTTGCCACATTTGCCGGAATGACAGGGAAATCTGCACTTCTGTGGTGGTTTTGTCGATTTTATCTCTACACTTTTATCAGTCTCTTCATCTACGTCGTCCTCAGTTTATTCATTGCTCTCATCATGGACGCTTATGAAACCATCAAGTTGTTTTATACGGAAGGATTTCCAAGAACAGCTCTCCAAGAATTTATTAGTGGCTCTGAAGTTCATCACAATTCTTCTGGGCATGGACTTCCAAGTGGACGAACTTCTTCTCACTGCCATCATCACAGTCCAGCAGACACAGACAATGTCGTAGGGCGTCGAGTCTCAGCGGCTGGATTCTTGGACACAATTGTTGAAACAATTTGTGGCTGTTCTACGCCTACAAAAAAGTAAGGAAGAATGGTTCGGGAGGCATAGGAAAGTTTAAATTTTATTTCTGACTCATATTTTTGTTTTTATTTTGGCTAGGGAGTCTGTAACGAGACAAACGAGCACGGAGAGTCAACCCCTCCTCATAGCTTGACTTTGACTCCGTCTCAATAAATCACCTTCCATCCATCCAACATACTTTAAGCCTTAGTTTCGTTTTGTAAGGAATAAAAATTTGTTTTACACCTTCGGTCATTCTAGAATAGTAAACCCAAGAGGAAAAAAAGAGATTTGCTTGCATGAACTTGGTTGGTTTTACTCGAAGAATTTTATTTTCGTGTTTCCATGTTTCTCTTAACTCGTCGGCCTAATCGTATTGTTTTTTCTCCTTCTAAAAAAGTCAAGCTTTTATTTTATAAGGCAAGGCGCCGCTAAAGGGTTTGGTTGACCAACCTAAATGAAAAGCCATAATTTCTTTCTTAACACGCACGTTTCTTAATTTTTTTGTAATATAATTTCTGTAGAAAGCAATGCAACGTAACATAAATGCAATGTTGGACGAGTTTATCTAATTTAATTACTAATTAGACGTATGAAATAAATAGTGTTTTCCACTTTGGATGCGTATAAATTTCTTGAATAAAAGATGCAAAATTTCCAAACAGTCCTAAATCTCTTTATTTTGTCGTTGAGCAAGCATTAGAACACAGTTCGGGTATCAAGTATATATAGTTGATAATATGAATTTGTATATTTGTATAAAGGTAACTCTGTAAAAACTGAAACCGTAGGAACTCTAGTTCTGCCAGACCTCACCTTAGATGCCTTAACGGTCTGGATTGACAGTGAGGTCACCAGCATGGGTCTCGGCAATATGTTCACGAATCGCCTTGCATTCATTCACCATATCCTCATCCTGTCGCCACTCAACTTTGTCTCCTTTATCATGTTTTTGTAATTCCTGGTAAACATCATCGTTGTTCGCAAAGTCCATTGGCTTACGCGGAAGGATGTGAACATGAAAATGCTACACAAAATAATGATTCATAATCAACGTTGGCTAATAATTTAGTTCGATATTAATTATATAAAAAAACAGGCATTTACTGACCTCGACAGTTTGTCCAGCATCTGGACCATCTTGCATAGCAATCGTTGAAGATCCTGCCCCATGTATTTCCTCCAAATAAGTCTGAACTTTGCTGACCATCTCGAACAAATCAGATCGCTCTTCCTTCGTCATATCAGCCATACGCTTTCGCATTTCTTTAGGAATGACCAAAACATCTGAAATATAAATCATAAATTTAGGGCCAGATTGAATTGAAATTTAATTTGCTTTTAGCAGCAACTTACGCCCTGGCACGACGCATTTGCGGTTCACGAATGCAAGCGAGTGCTCAGACTCCAAGAACGACATTTTGACCTTGGCATTAATATGCCCAAATTTAAAATTCTCTTCATCCCGATCCACTGATGGAATGCAAAGTTTCATTTTTCCTTGACGTCCGTAGACATCTGGGCGTTTGTGTTGGCGGACAGGCATAGCCCGACGAATGCTATCAACATTCCTCATATCTAGTGCAACAAGCATTAGGGATTCATCATCCCTCGCTTCATGAAGCACGCGTCCCCAAGGATCCACAACCTTTTAAACGAGAAGAAAAAGAGTTCACGTCAGTTGAGTACTACTACCACTATAACTCCATTGTTATGGTCTTAATAGTTTCTAAAATTAGAAACTGATCAGTTTTAGAATTAGTTGAAGCTAATTACCATCGAATGGCCGTACGACATTCTCTTGGGATTATGTTGGCCAAATTGAGCAGCAGCCACAACATATGCTTGATTCTCGATTGCTCGAGCGCGGAGCAGTGACTTCCAATGTGCCTGCCCCGTTGGAACAGTAAACGCTGAGGGGAAGGTAAGTATTTGAGCCCCCTTGGCACACAATTCTGCAGCAAACTCCGGAAACCGGACATCGTAACACTGAAAATTCAATGATTATTTTTATTTTTATGAATAAAGACAATGTAAGAAACTTACAATTCCAAGCCCCACATCGCCAACTGGTGTCTTAACAGCTGGTTTCACTTCTGAGCCTGGCAGCATGAAATCACTTTCCTTCATACTGATACCTCCCACTGGTTCATCCAAGTCAAACAAGTGAATCTTGTTATAGGTTTCCACAATTTCACCCATGTCGTTGATGATGATGTGGGTGTTTTTCATGTAAGGATTCCCATCAGCTTTTAGCGCGTCCTTAAAGCAGAGCACAGTGGTTTTATTTAAAATATTTAAACCAAAATAGATTTTTACTTAGAGTTCTTTGCACCACAAACGCAAATACCTGCTGTTCATGGAGTCCACCAAGGGAGAGCCAAATTTTTAGCTCAGCAGCTAAACTTCTGTAGTGGGTAACGGTTGGTCCATCCAATGGTTCATGCATGTACTTATTTTCAACCACATGTGCCCCAATGTAATCAAAGCACTCAGGAAGAAACACAATCTGAAACAAAAGTAAAAAATATTAGTAAAGTCAAATACAAAATGAACATTTTCTTAAGCCGTTTGTCTCACCAGTGCTCCCTCCTCTTTCGCCAGGCGTATTTGCGTAGTGCAAAACGCAAAATTCGCTCTCTTATTGTTTGTTGATGTCATCTGAACGACGCCAATGAGTCCTTTCGACCTTCGACTAATTCTTGCCTGACTTTGGCTCCCACCGGCTTTGGTTCCTTCAATCCCAGAGATTTCTTCCGGCTTCAATCCGAGCTTGTAGTAGCTCACACTTTTAGTCTCCACCGGTGCACCACGAACCTCAGTCAGAAAAATCACGTCGTCGTCTTCGTCTTGTGCTGGGGTCTGAGGTTTGTCAACTTTGGCATCTACGACTTCAATCTCCTGTGAATTTATACCATGAAAATGAGAAGACTGACTGGAAGAAGCGATAGGGGATGACGGGACTGCCGTTCGACTTTCAAATTCCATATCTTCAGATTCAGAGCCTGTGCTTGCTGAGATCTCATCTCCAATTTCATCCCGATTCATTTGTTCGTCAGTTCCATTCGTAGCCACCACAGCTTGAGGTTCCATTTGAAGACTAGCGTCAACTTCCATCTGTTCACTGGTTTCTGCATTTGCAGCGGGCTGAGGACTTCCACCAGATGTTGAGTCACTCTCAGCGCTTTGGCTACTTTGCTTACCAGATGGGGAAGACATTGTACTATATTGAAGATTTTCTTTCCGTTTCCTAAATGAACAGTTATCACGAAGATCTATTTTGACTCTTCTAGCACCTGTATAATTTTAAATCGTATTACTTAACTTTACTCAAACTCTACTGCGGTCATGTAATATGACAACTATACTTAATTCATGGTGTTATGCAATATTATTTAATGTCCTCCTCACCGGTCAAACTTAAGAGTTGTCGTCGTTGAAGGAAGATGATCTGATTTTGAGTAAATGGACAAGTAGCACCCTCACAAGCACCAACGTTAGCTGAAGACACGGACGGTTTATGAGATCTGGCGAAATTCCTACTGTACGAAGAAACAGAACAGACACACACAAAAGTACAATGATTAAATCATTTCATCAGGTTAATCCAAATATTATTTTCTTCATTCTGAATCATAACATTATTACCCGTTACCCCTGCTGCGATATTAAAGTACTAAATGCCCTTTCTATCTGATGACCTTATGACACCATGTCGGACTCCAACCCACGAACATATGTCTATGTGACATCGGAAAAAAAAATTACCTTTTCACTAACGTAACGTAACGTTATCTTCCCCCCATATTCATGTTAATTTGACTTTATTCACTTTTATTACTCAACAAGTTCTCAATTGTTGTATTAGCTACTAGACATTAGAATAGAAATACGTGACACCAAACCAATTCAAGAATTACCGACCAGTTTATCTCCATGTACAAAACAACATACGGAACTGACTTGACTCGGCGGCTGACTAACTTAAAATGTTCATAAAACCTAGTAATTGATAAAAATGGTTAAACTCACCCTAGAGCAATCACAACGGCCGTAGACCTAATCATGCACTTCTAGAAAGTCACGTCAATTTAAGTGAGATCAATTCTAATTTTATTTTATTCGAATCAGACAAAATATTTTAACCCGGTCCAACCGTCCAGTCCAAATGACTTTTTGTATTTGCCGTGCTCAGCTCTGGGAAGAAGTAACAAGTGAAAAATCACATATAGGAAGGAAGGAGGCCAACGAGCGGGAAATGTGAGAATTTAAATCTCATTCTGCATTTTTCTATGTTCCGAAATTAATGTACAATGACGACAACTCTGTTATTCGATATCGAAAAAATATACTTCGCAAAATGTCACTTCAAAATACCTATAAACGCATATGCGGAATTCTTGGTAGATTCAATTTTCTTTATTCTTCATAAATTAATTAGATGTATATTAATGGTCTAAAGAGTTTTAGTAGACAACGTAATTTACTATTAGCATCAAAGTTAAATAACATCAAATACAATAATTAATTATTAGTATTATTCAGATGTCTTTGGGTAAGATTTAGGAATTTTGTAATTTTCACATGAAATGAATAGGCTTGTCAAAGTTGATTAAACTAACAGAAATATGCAGCGAACACGAGGAACATGTATAAATGAATTAGGGGGATGAGTTAACATTTGGATTTTCTGCTTATTTTCAGTGGAAATCGTCATCAACCCTCGATCGTATTCACAGGGAGGGCGAGGCAGTACAATGGAATTAAATACGCATGACCTTCCCCATCCATCAGCATTGACAAGTCACCTGTTGTCAATCACACAAATATAAATTGCTTTGATGATAAAAATAAAAATAATATATCATATAATAATTAAATTGACAGGGTTTCTTAAATACCTTTTGGAACATAGTATTCTGACTCATTAATAACGTGTTGAGCAGATTCAAAGGACCCAGCGAGAATGCAATCAATTGCCCTTTTAGCCGTACGCATTGCTCGTCTCTCAAGTCGATTCGGTGAAGACAGTACCATAATCCAAAACTCTTCTCTCAATCTCAGAATTTCCGATTTAGTAAGCGTCTCGTAAAACGTAAACTCGACTTCATAACCTGGTATTAAGTCCTTCAGCTCTGCAAGGAATAGTTTAAATTTGAAATAATTAGTTAAGCTGATTTCATTTTTAAAGTTAGAAACTGAAATCAGACAGAAAACTTACTGCAATATGCTTGAATACTTCCTCTATTCCTAGACATACAGGACCCCATGCTTAACTGAACAACGATAGGCACCAGAACTTCAAAATCGACAAACTATAACCAAAAGTTAATCAATCGCGTTAATTGGGTAAACTTAGCACTTAGAATTAATTCGTTGTCGACAAGTGCAGTCTTAGTCATGCATTAATAATGGTCAAAATAATACAATAATATTTAAATTACCTAAGATAGGAAGACACGTGAATTGCACAGTCAAACGCCACGACCGATGGGAGGAGGAACCAAGTTAAAGGCACTGGCACTGGTTGATAATCAAAATTAAATTTATCACCAGCTAAAGTACTCACGACGTCTGAAATATTGAGCAGTTCAATCCAAATCTTTGTTTTTCTCCTTTCCATTCTTCAACTTCGCGCTTCCTCAGCGGAGCAGTGTATACTATTATATGTATCATATTGCGCCGATGGTATTGACATTTGTTCATTTGAAAAATTTTCTGAATCTAATTTAGGCATAAATTATTAGTAGTAGTCAAACTTTAATAATTGATTATTCGAGTAAGTGTTGGTTACGTCCATGACTAAAATATTTTATACAGTAGTTCATAAACATTTTAAAAAAAAATTGATTTTAGAGATACTGTTTTACAATGCAAACAAATTGTTCTGAACGAACTCGGCTTGAAACGCTTAACACCATGAATTATAATATTTTCTGTCAAATGCTGTACAGTATCTTTCAAAAATATTCTAAAAATAACCAGAGAAGCCATAGCCAGTACACGAGTACAAGTCGTTCATTTCATTGAAACGCATTCCTCATGTACCAAATTCTAAGAAAGTTACAACATTTCAAAAATTAATTCAAAACCAATTAACACACTTGTGGTGATAGTCGCCACCTAGACTCCATAGTACAACTATGGGCACGTCGCTGGAGCCCAGTAGTCCAGCTCCAGTCAGTCTGTCTTTGCCTAGCGTTACGTACTGACCGTACATACCATTGCTCTTGAACTAATAAAATATTTTTTAATTTCTAACAGAAGCACTTCCGTAGATGTCGGAAGTGTTTTAATTTTATTTTATTAATATGACATTATATTTTTCTTTTCCTTTCTTTTTCAATTGTAACGATTTTCTTTTCATATGTTAACGTTTGACGTGAGGCAGGGTTGGGCCTGCAGATATGGATGAAGGTGGGTTTTTTAACGTAAATTAAAAAAAATAAATAAAAGATTATTAGTTGTTATATGTGTTTATGATCACGCCTCTCATTTCAACAACACATATCAACACGACACTTAGCATTAAAGATTCTGAAAACATAATTTTGGCAACAATAAGAATCAAATGCTTTAACTATGACAGCTTCTTCATGCATTGATTGTACCGAAACCGAACAGTAAGTGCAGTGTTGGAGTTATGGCTTTGGCATTGGGCCAATAAAGTGGTAGAGGAGCGCAAGGGGGAGTCGTGTGAATTTTGCTTTTGTTTAATTGCCATTGCAATAAATTCAATTTACTTGGTTGCTCTGCTCGGTTCGAAAATCTTGAGTATTAAATAACTGTGTAAAATCAGATTTAGTTAATTTGAGTTAACTGAATCAGATTGTTTTTGTCATCTTTGGATCCAACTACAGAGTTGGGACTGCATTGGAAGTTGGACGATCATTCCAATTCTAAGGTACGTAACGAACGTGTATTATAGCTGCATCTCTGTATTCCTCTGCATGTGGCATCCTGCAAGCAAACTCAAAAAAGCTAACGTCTTACTTATAAGAATGACTATTCTTGGTTTTCATCACTAAATTCTAAACTCTAACTGTACTGCTCTGCTTGACTTCTTGACAGTTTGATTGGAAACTCATGTCCACGTCCAAGCTGTCCATTGTCACTCCTTTTTGTCCTACGTTTAAGCCCACGTCCACGTCCTAGAAGTGCATTTGCATTGTATTGCAGCAATCACATCGTTTTAAGTTAACTACCGTAGACGAGTCATATTTAGTATAGAAATTATATAAAGAACAAAAACGATAGGATAAGCTCTGCTGTGGCTACTGTCTAGTCTGCGATTTTCTTCACTTGTCGGCGAGAGAAAAATAATTTCTTGTGCTTTGATTTATAATGGATTCAGGAAAGATCTAATGGCCTTTACGTCACTTTTCTTGGTTACATTTAATTTATTTCCACTTAATGCTGAAAATATTTGGACCCGGTAAAAGTAGAATTACATCGATGCTTGGGTTGTCGTTTCTAGATGAGGCGCATGTTTTGCTTTCCTTTAATTCACATAGTACCAGAGACCAGAACAGCTTCGACTGGCTACACATGTGAAAATCTTTCTTTTTTGTCACCTGGCGACCTGTCATCTTCGTTTCTTCTTGTCCATTCGGCCTCGGCCCGGCATGGCTAAACATTCTTGCAAAATAATTACATGTTCCATGTAAAAAATGTAGGAATCAGTTTTAAAGAAAATAAAATTATTCTTATTAAGTTTCTCAAGAGTTTCTTTTCAAAATGATTATGGTGGTGGCTAAAGGTTAATTTTTCTTTTTATATGGAGTTTGGATTCTATTGTGTTTCCTGACCATTGTAGATGGCAACTTTTCAAATCATTGTAGTAGTACGTTTATTTCTATTGGTCATGGTCGCTTTAGTGTAAGCAAAGTAAGAAGTAGGTATGATGATGACCAATTGCATAATTTAGTGAAAATTTTTTAGGGTGTTTGTAATTCATAGAGCACTCTCTATTTTGACATTTCTATTAAACCAGATGCCTATCTCCATCAAGAGGAATATTCCGAAGAATTGGAGAGATGAGATTGATGAGGAAGAAATTGAAGGAATTGGCGACGAAGAAGACAGCAGTGAAGAAGGAGAAATTGACCAGCATAGCGGGGAAGAAGAAGAAGAATTTGAGGATGACGAAGATCAAGAGGTCGAAGAAGAAGAAATTTACGACGACCAAGAGAGCGAAGTGGAAAAAGTTAACAAAGGTGAGGAAGAAAAAGAGCGTGGTTCAGGCTCCTCGTCCTCGACTGAAGAGGAAGGTGATGATGATGAAGAATATGAAAATCGTCCTTGCCCTGTCAGTATTCATGGAAGAGCTGGTCCTCTCCAGCAAGCCGTAGAACTGGTGAGCTAATTGTCACTTTTGCCTCATTCTTTTTAACGACTTCATTGGGTTTTTCTTCTTATTTGTCCGAACCATTGCTCAAATTAGTTCCAGGGTTGGTCCTACGTTTAGTTCGAAAGACAAGAATGCCATGATTCTACTTACGTAAACGTAAATTTTATATGTATTTGTTATAATTTTGATTATAGACAACGATGAATGAAGGGTATGGCGAGGACAGGGATTTCTCTACATATGAACTTGTGGAAGCAGAATTTCCAAATATGTGTCGATCTACGGAGGGCTATAAACATCCTGGTTAGTTTATTCCTGCATTGATCGCCTGAATTAGATGATTTATTCAATTCACATGCTATTTCTAATAATTACTTGGAATAGAAGCGTAATTTTTTTCTTTTATTGTTTGAATTTTTAGATGAAGTGGAGAAAATTTGCAAAGTGAAAGCTCCTGTAGAAACTTTTACTCTAAAGGAGGATGAGCGGGAACCCACCAGCTACAAGCGATCTTCATTGTCAGGTTCGTCACCTGTACGGGAAAAATTGATGGAAGAGGACCTCCCAGATGACTCTGAAGTTCCCGTTGTTAGCAAGGACAGCATACAGAATGAACCTTCACCAATTATTCAAGAGCATTTGGATGAACCTACAGCTCCGTCTTC
>WJEZ01000215.1:0-36857 GCA_009869925.1 Thalassaphorura encarpata
CTCGGGTGTGAATTACACGTCGCACACTTATGATGATTTCCAAATCCTCGCATGCATCCACAAATATAATGCAAGCGTGGGCTCAGTCAGTGGGGATACGCAAAAGTCAGGAATAGAATTGCAAAACAATATGCTATCATGATTTCCGGGTATTTCGATAGGTAAGCTAAACTCGTCTTCCTGGTTTTTATTTTAAGCCTAGCCAATCATCTGACTGCCCAGGTGCAAGTAAAGTGCCCCTATTAAACACATGCACAATGCTAAGCTGAGTTTGGCTTGTCTTATCTAAGTAACTACTCATCCTCATAAAATAATTTCCTGATCCTAATTAATTAGGATTTACTTATAAAACTCGTTATATTTAATTCCCTAGTTTTTTTTGAAGAACTTTAATATTTTTTGATGAAAGCATAAAGCATCGGATGTTTTGACGAGCGGAAGGAAATGCCCTGATTATGAGTTACACAGCAACAGGAGAGAGAAGAGATATCGACTTATCTGTCCTGTCTGTCGTCATGTTCATGTCTATTTGACATTACCTGTTCCAGTTTACTTCCACCTGCATCGTCATTCACTTCCAACTCAAACTATATGTAAGCTCAAAATATTCCAATAGCCAATCTACAAATGAATACAAGGAAAAACTAATGACCATGGAAGGAAAATGGGAAGGAAATGAAATGAATTTCCACGTCTGTTTCTGCCTTCCAGCTACAAAATAAATGAAAGACGCATGCATACATTAGCATTACGTAGAATTCATATTTAACCCTTTCCTTTGTTTCAATATTAACAATGCATTGAAAGTTCGCACTCAGCGTCTGACTGATGATGACTACATTATGTATGACTGACTTTTGATAAAACCTTATCATTATTACTAGAGTTCAAAGGTTCTTGGAATAAACTTCAAAAATTTCAGGACATTTAACCTTATGGATCGTTTGACTATAAATTCACAGAATATTTAATAACTATTTCCAATCAAAAGTCAACTCAAGACTGTCATTGAAAATTGAAAGAAAATGAACATTCAAATTCCAATGTTTCAAGAGGAAAAAGTTCAGAGCTTTTGAGTTCAAATAATTAATATGTCGCCCCTGTAGTAATTCGTGTAGGACTGTAACGAAGTCATGTTTTTTCTGTTCCTGGTTGCGAAAGTCAATATAGATAGAACAGGAAAGCTCTTTTTTGGGGGCACTACATATAAAAAGAATAAAACATACATGACATGACACGTTATTCACATTCGCAATTGTATGCGACTTTTTGAAGTTTTGGGTATACATAAGACTGACTGACTATCTTTTATTTTTTCTATCTCCTTCTCTCATTTGAACAAGCCAAGTTTTAGCCGAAGCCGAACGAGTTGAAGAGAATTGAGCAAAAGGGAAATACTTCAAGGAAATTGAAATTGGCAAACATGGAACACGGTTCTTTAGGATATGGTCGTACATATGGTTGGAGTACACATACAGACACATTCCTCATCAAACCCTCACCTCTTCGTCTTCTTCATTTCAAGAAGTAGGAGAGCAAAGCATAAAAGAAAAAAATCACATACAAACACACCAAGAGTAAATATTTCAAGACGTCCAAGTCACCAGGAATGAATTTCCTCCCGAGGGAAAGGAATGTTGTCAAAAGGCCGCGTGCGGAATCTTTACCCGCCTCCGGACTCGGGAAAATGCATGATGACTGCGAAAAAAATTGTAAAATTACCTTCTTCCTTCGATGCCAAACGAATGAAATGACGCCGAGACGATTCTTCCTTATTCCCTCCAAGAATCAAGTGAAGAGGAAAAAATAGACCAACTTCCTTCCTATCCTTCCACTTTTTTTCACTTCACACGTTCTTCTCCTCCTTGTTTTCCCGATACAAAATCTGTAAACCACACAAAGAAATACTTTTTTAAACTTTTGGAATTAGCTCAAAACCACACCAAATGGTGTTTATCATTAAACCCATACGGTCCCATGTATGGATTATGACTCGGTCAATTATCTTATCAGCACTTCCTTCCTTGGACAATTCAGTTGAAACTCAATTCCCTGGAGATATCATCCGGAAAACCCCAAAAGAGAATAAAAACCTCAAAATTTTAAAGCCAGCTTAGTTGATGAAATTTAAAACTTACATTTATACAAAAATTATTAGTTTAATGCATGTTATGATCATTCCCATTTTACCTTAGATTTAGTTCAAAAAAATAGAGTACGTCATACTAACAGTTTTGCGGATAAAATAATTGGCTGACTATAATTCATGTGTAATCTAGCCAAATGGATAAAACAGTCATCAACCATTGTATACTATACACGTTGTGTTCTATTTTTCAGTCTGACCAGTCATCGCAGACTCATCTGGCTAAATTATTCAAAGCATTCGCAATGTCCAGTGAATTATTTATACTTAGTTTTAATTTGTGCCTAAAGAAAGAGCTAAAGGGAGGATTAATAGACGAGGATAGAATACGAAACTCTCTCGCGAAAAAAAATTTGAAACCACATCCTTCCTAAGCTGAGCTAACTTCCCTTCTTCTGGTTTAATCAAAATCGCGGTCTTATTTTATTATCTTGTTTGTGGCCATATATGACCAATGCATTAGTTGAGTCTTAGGCTTCCCAGAATTTATACGGGTACGTACGAAAGAATCCTTTGCCTGATTCAACAAAGGGTGATTTCTTTTCATTTTGCAAAACCAAAATTCCCACTCCCACCAAGATCCAGAAAGAAACATTAGCACAAGCCTTAGTTAGTTGAAACTTCCATGGTAGGCGAATTACTAGCGGACACCTGCTGGTGTGGTTGTTTAACCGGAAATACATGTTTATCTCATACCTGGATCATCATAACTGATAAGAATTTACACGCCACTAGAGCTAGGCATCCAAGTTGCAAAAAACATGAAAGAAGTTTTATTTACAACATGTATAAAGAAATGAAACGAAACAAAGTCACCTTCACAAATTTCCATAATTCTCAACTTTTTTTAGACCTATCTATTTCATTCACACAGAATAGCATGCAAATGCATAATTTCGTACTCTTTCAGTCTAAAATCGAATTTACTGCAAATTAACACAAGAGGGTTACTTTAATTTCAATTTGACTAAAAGTGGTTGTTCCCTATAACCTCTAACCGTTGTGGATTGCTAACAGTATTACATTTGACCATGCGATATCTGCTTCCTGAGGAGAAGATAAAAACCAGTTCGGACGGTTGGAATAAAGTTTTGGAGTTAGGGATGGTCATCAAAACTTCATTTCAAAAATTTTGGCAATTTCAACCTAAAATGGTTAACTTAGGGGATCAAGCGTGCAAAATTGGAATTCAACCTCTGTCATGCGTGAAATACAGAAATCAGTCAAATCGCTAATTTGCATTCGCATTACCTACAATTTTAAAAAATTTTGAAACAAACCCCACGTAGAATCTGTTTTCCAATTAATCCTCAAACCCTGAAGAATAAAAAAGAAGTGCCGTATATAAAACGACTGTGGTCGCGTAGAAAACTCAATACAATGGATATGGAACGAAGAGAGAAGAGTTGAGCTCGCAAGAACTAACTCTCAACCCCATTATTATCCAAATCCAAAACCCAAGGAGGCATGGCATGATGATGGAAAGAAGTAGTCGTACTTTAATGTGACGACGAACCGTTAGTAGGACCGGATCTATCCATGGACTAAGAATAGCTTTTGCTTGAATTTTTGTTCCCACACATTCACAACATGAATGCATTTACTCGAGACCACTCATTAAATTGTGCCACGAATCGGTGGCCCGAACTCTACGAACGTACGTACGCTCGAAAAGAAAGAAAGGCGGAAGAGATAAGGAAGTAGGTGATTTATGTGAGACGTGAATCCAATTGAGGATTTAACTCTTCTGCAGAATTCGGTCCCAATTTTCCGCAAATATTCCAATCATTCCCTAGCATCACATACTCATGGATTCCTCTCAATAATTAAAATTAGCTGTCGCTAATATGAATATTAGTTCCTGGTGCATGATTTCTAATTCTAGCTTTTACCTTGTGGGCAAGGGAGGAGAAGAGAATAGCAAATAACAGCAAGTCAAGAAGTCCAAGTTGGTGGAATGCAAACATATGAA
Organism: Thalassaphorura encarpata; assembly: GCA_009869925.1. NCBI lineage: Eukaryota > Metazoa > Arthropoda > Collembola > Poduromorpha > Onychiuridae > Thalassaphorura > Thalassaphorura encarpata. The sequence goes on from WJEZ01000215.1 coordinate 4,119, forward strand.
CGAACACACGCACTTGAGTCGGATGCTGCGGACGAGAAGTGTTTTATTATTAATGATAAAAGAGTAAGAAGAAGAAGGATGGAGAGCCAGAAATAGAATAGTGGAAAGTGTGTTAAAACATCTCTTGGGCTCTCTCTCTGCTTTAGTCTGTCCGTCCGGAGTAGTTTCTCTTCCTCCTCTTCTCCTCTATCAAAAAATTCAACATCCTCTTTCCTCCTTATCCATACGACCACTTCTTCCTACAAACTTGCCAAATATTATTAATAACAAATTGCAATAACCACACACAGCAGCTACTCTTATCCTATCCAACAACAAAAAATAGCAAAGAAATGAACGTTTCCCAAATTCCTACTTGAACCAATTCTTCTGCAGCATTTTGGAGCAGAGCACTTACTTTACCATCTCTTCCATTTTAATCAAAATTTTATTACACAAAACCGTCATTTCCCATTTTTAATGATTTAGTGATCAAATATCTAGAAGAAGAAATAATCCCCAGAAAAACATCTTGGGAAGTTAAGCTCATTTTTCCAATTTCTTTTCAAGACCAAAATCTAACTCTAAACTCTGGTCGTCTTTTTCTAGAAGAGTTGGAGAGGTGCTAGAAGCTAGCATGTGTCTGTCTATTGAATCTAGAGCTAAAGAATGTGTTGTAGTACACAGAGTACACATGTTCACATATCTACAACTTTTGCTCTTGCTCTAGTGCAGTGGCGTCGGAAGCAAATCCGTTTGCCATGCAACGCACTCAATCATAGAGATGGGTTGCTACTCTTGTTGTAAACACAGGAGATTTACGTAACCCACTTAATCTCTACTCTTCAGCTCAAAAAAAGAGATGATGTGTGATAAAAATCTCACAAAACTCTGACGCAAGTCCACCCAGGACACATTGTCCATAACATTTAGCCAAGTTAATACTCGTCCACTCAATTTAATCCGCTACTCTCGATATGGGCACGCAAAGGCTAAGCCAGTCGTCTAGGCTTTATCAGACGGTTAATTAATTCCGTGAGCGTCACACTACATTATCAAAAACTTCGGTTCGTTCCATGAGCTCTCGCAAGAAAATTCCGCCAAAGCTAGCCTTCCAGTCTTCCACCCCCGCCACGCCCCAGTTCCGTTTCTATTTTTATACGCAAAACTTAAGTTTTGCATACCTTAGGCAAAAAATCGGGCGAATGAACTAATTAGTTTAGTACTGCAGGTAGACTGCAGTGCTATGGTTTCCTAAATGTCATGTTTACTCTTATTATGCATTGCATATGGCTGCACTGTTGCAAAAACTCGTGATTAGTTTAATATCTGTTGGTGCTCGAAAACCTTATGCATGCAATTCTTGGTATTGCCATTCCAAAAATAACAAATCTTATGTGATATGGAAGAATAGGAAAAATACTTGGTTTATTGTTATTATAATAATTGTAATGATCATTCAAAAGTTGCATGGGGCACGCCAAGAGAAGCCATAGCCTAATAAGAAATCTACACGAGCTAGGCTCAAGTGCATCGGTCTAAAATTGGACAAAAAATGACTAAAATTATTCTCCACTAAACAACCTATCTCACCTCCGATCCTGTCCAAAATTGGGAAATTAAAATCCAAAAATATATGCAGAAAATTCCAAAGGGGTATTTTTGTGGAGCATGAAATCGGAATAAAAATAACTTGAAAATGACGCCGTAGCCCTTCCTTTATACTTTTATATCTTGTCCATCAAGTTGAAACCTGTTCGGGGTTTTTGTTCTGCGTGTCTCACTGTGGTAGGGGAACCCGTGTGTGTCAAATCACCCAATCCACATTATTAAGCTTTGACTGCGATTACATAACCAAGTTCCGCTTCCTTGCAAAAAAACATATAGTGCCATAGTCACTACTGGAATCGGTTCCTTTCCGCTAGTAGTTCCAAATAGCCTATAGCCCCAGGAGGGAAGGTAATCGGGAGCAGAAATCACAAGTACGTGACTTGTCTAAAATTAGAACTTCATGGAGTGCCATTTCTCATGCAAACCGGAAATATCGTGTCGCCTCAAAACAGAGTTCATTCATTCACCTTATATGTTATTACCCACAACCGCCCACGCTTCTCCAGTCACAGAGCCAAAACAGCAAAAATCAAAACAAAACAGAACAGAACGGAGAAAACTTTAGTCCAATTTTTAAGCAAGTGCTCTACACAATATATACACAAAATCCCAATGGGGAACCACAAATCCACCTAGCCAAGACCAAACATTCCCCACAGACACATCAAAAGCCAACATTCGAGACCTGATCGATAAATTAGAACATATCATGTTTTTCTTGGTCGAGAAGTCAATCGACTCAACTCAAGTCACCGTCGGGTAAATCAAAGTCAAAACTAAGAAATGTCACGTTTAATTTAAAGACAAATATCTCATAAAAAGTTTTCTCATCAAAATGTCTTCCTTATTTCTCAGTGCTTGCGGGGAAAAAGCCACGAGTCTCAAATTTAGTTTTAGATAAATTCTAATAAAAAAATCTACAAATTTGCATGGTGAATAATGTCATTTGCCTCTGCCACATGATTGGATGTTCTTTGCAGAGCCAAGGAACTCAAATTCCATGCAATAGATACTAGTTTCAAATTGTAGCGTCTTCTACTTTTAGTAAAAATTTCACGACTGGGTAATCATTAACGGCGCCTGGACCACAATCCGGCTTGCCCTTTGTCTGCCTGCCTTAGAATCTGCAATCCTGAATTGACTGACACTTCCCGCCCCATCCTTACGAGACGAGGACAGGACTACGGAAGCCGACATTGCTGTCATTCTTTGCTCAGTAACCATTACCATTACCGTAACCCACCACTAAATGGAACTATGAACTATTCTAGTCTAAAAATGCCCGACTCTCATTTCCACTACTACTACAGAAAGACCTCACAAGAGAAGTCATCACAGAATAATTGTGATGTGACATGGACATGCCTTCAATTCCTCCACCCCAAAAAATGTCTAGTAATTTACTTCTTCCCATTACATTGCACTACATTACATTCCCTTCCTCTTTCTACAAGTACAAAAATATATCATGAACCAGAAGAAAAAACTAAGCAACCCTCCTTCCTTTTAGATTTTGCAATGCAAAATGCAATGAGTTTATTCTTTCACATGGCCTTACCAGTAGCGGCATGGGTCCTTCTTTCTATTCCGTTGAAGAAATGAAATGCGAAAAAATGTTTCCCTCACTTCACTTCATTTCCCATCCCATCAGTCTACGACTGGCCCTGCTGCTGCATTGTATGGGCGGTTTACATTATACACATTACATTTTAGATGAGAGAACATTCGTGTAGAACAGCAAAACTCATGTGAAGAAAACTTGGCTGAATTTAACTGAAGAGGAAGACCATCAAGGAATGTACGGAGCAATCCAAGGAATAAAAGGAACAGAAGAAGCAGAAGCAAAGCTTTTGGCCTAAATAACCACGGAAGCGTTTCAGCAACTGTTCCGGTTTGCATCCCATCATATCTTCCAAATGTTGAATCTATGTGCCTTCACGCGTGTGGAATTTTTTTCTTCGTCTTCGTCTTACAGCTTTAATCCTCCCTTCCTATTCCCTCTCTGTCTTCTGTTTTAAAACCAAAGCAAAATCACAAATGCCCTAGTTCCGATCAAACCTCTTAACCCATCCATGCCACGTAATAAAAATAGTGCACATAACATTTCCTACGATCTGTAACAATGTAGCATTTTACTACAGGTAAATTGAGAGAGCATAGCATAGCATAGCAGGACGATCCGCTCAGCTCAGCAGCACCCCATCAACAACAAGGATGTAGCAAAGCAGCATAGCAAGGTGTTGAGCCGACCGAGCGTCAATTCATCCTCATCTTCCTTGTCTTAAAAAAGTCAGTGAGGAAAATCACCAAACCGAAGAACCATGGCATGGCAAGCAATAAACCCAACAACCAATTTGTTCTGCAGCTACTAAAATCTAAATTGCATTGGAGAAGTACTAAACAAATACAACAATCACTACTCAGCAAGAATAGTAAAAATAACATTTTCTCCGCAAGTACTCATTCTTTCGGGTGGTTCAAATAATAAAAAGAGTCATAAAAATAAAATGTACAACCCTTAATGCTAATGTCCAGTTGCTCAACAATCACGTCTCAATTCCTCCATTTGAGCAACAACCATTTTAATCCTCAATTGCACTCAGATTCGGGATAAAAATTTCTTCCTAATCCCTGTAATCACATCTAATTGCACCTTCAGCAACAATTGGACAGTTAGCTAATAATTGATGCTCTCTTTTTCCACACTTTTTGATTCATAACTTTTTCTAGTAAATCTTTATATCTCTTTCCTCCACATAATAACAATAATCATAATAGCTGCAGAAGAAACGGCTTTTTGTCAAGATGAAAAGAAGTAAGTTGTCGTCTGGGACTCGAGTAAGAAGAATCGTGTGTGAAAATAGACACGACTTCCACAAACAACAGAACAGACTTCCCCAAACAGTCACTCACTTATGTGTATCGCATCTTTGGACTACACACACACAGTAAGTCATATATGTCTTCTTCCCTAGATTCCTTGCTACTATGTGTGAAGCGTAAGGCGTAAGCAGCAGAAGAAGAAAAAAACCTCCAAGGCGTCACGCTGATATAAATTTTCGCTCAAAGGAAGAGAGGATTTGAGGTCGCGTCTTGGTGCCACCGTTTCTCTCCTTGAGTTCTCTTCCGTATCCGAAGAAAGAAAGAAATTTAGGCTTCTTTTTATAGAATGAGAAAAAAAATTCCAAATGGAATGAGTAGAGCAGTAGCGTAGCTAGCAGCATCCCATATCCGCATCTTTCCAACAACAACTTCAACACATATAATTTCTTCCTTACACTTCTTGCTAGCCCCGCCCATTCTTAAACTAATCTGTCTAATATTAATTTATTCAGAACTTTTCAAATCTAAGGTTCAACCTGTCATATCCTCACTAGGCTGACATAGGTTGATAATAAAATTTGAAAGGATTTGCATGGATGAGGCAAAGGCAAAGAGCAGGAGAGCAGCTCATCACAGCATGAGTGCAATTATTCCCATGGTTTAAAATGCATCTCTTGTTCGCCCTATTATTTCATACCTGCCTATCTCCCTGTCCGCTCAGAGTGGTAGAGTGTAATGCAATTTGTAATTTGAAAGCGCCACACGAGTCATTCTTCGTCATAAAAAATAGTCCTACAAATAGAAAGGGAGGAAGAAGAAAAGAAAGTCCGCTAGCTTCCTAAATTAGCACCATCACAGCCGGAGATGTTGACCCGCTACTCTCAATTCTTTTTTCCCGTGCACTTCTATTCATAGTGTATTATTGCCATTCAATTCAATAGACAACATAACACATGGGCTTGGGCCACGCATCTTTCAAATATGGCATGGCACAAGTCAATCCTACTTCACCCAAGCCTTATCAATAAAATATTATATGATAAAATAGTAGAGCACAAATTCAGGCAACAGAAATATTTTGAGTTTCCGTTCCATTCAAAATAGGAAAATTTCCATTTAAGTAAATTAGCACAAATATTCCGGAGAAAATTCCGTAATTACTAGTGGGTCGGAAGTCCATGGATAAATCAAAATAATACGAACGCGGAAGCACTACAAAGTTTTCCAACTCCTCCGCTCCGCGTTCATGTTTATTCCGTAAATCCTCCCATTGAGCTCAAAAATAAATAAATCCATTCATATCTATTGCATATAGGATTCTTTTCCTTAGCTCAGCTTAGCATGCATAGTCTACTACTACGTCAAGTGACCAAAAATACTACACGTTGAGTCTCAGTCATGATTTCGCAACGATTGCCCTAATCCAACCCGTCCGTCAGTCCGCCTTCTTACTCATAATACAATTAATGTTAGAAATAAGGACGATTCCTCTTCCTCATCTTTCAACCATATACGCACGTAAATCCAACACACCCTCCCAATAAGACTTTATCAAAGGAAGCATAGTCATATCTATCCCTGCTGAGCTCTTAGTCAAGATGCCAATCAATTATTCAATCCAAAACAAGTTTTTTGCAGAGTTGGTGTTCCACCACAAATGTAGTGCAATGCAATAATTCATGTAATTCCTTCCTTTTTTGTCGTGTCAAGATGTCCGGCATTTACAAGCACTTAGGAAGATCCAGAAAAAATTCCCCCGTCCGCACATCAAGTTATTTTTTCGCACCCGTAATAAAATAATTCAAAATAACCAAACTAAATTCATCACCACAAGCTCATAATCTAAGAAATTCCTTTATCATATCATAATTTTAAGGTAAAACAATTATTTTCTAGCCAAGGCACTGAATATCTAGCAATGAGTTACAAATTAGAGTCATTTACTGCCCTGCATTGTCCTGTGTGGACAATGACACTCTGAAGGTTGTCTGAGAAAAGTTTGTAGATTGAGGGACGTTGCGGCTGGTGGTGCCTGTTAAAGCAGGAAGTAATTTTGATTTAAACGCAAGTGCGGAAAATTATGGGCAACTCTACTAGTCTACATTGTAGAGCACAGAGCAGGAGTCGAGTGGACTGCATAGCAGAGCATAGAACATTTTATTATGATGTCATCATCATCATCTTCAGCCTCATAAAGTTCACGGGACCGTTCATGTTCTAATCCTAGGGCATAAGGCATAGGGGTATCCCTACAAAAAATACTAAAACAGAGGGATTTTGAAGCCCCACCCCATTTGGTACTATTGAATTCTCATGACTTTAATTGAAATCGGGACTCCTAGTAGTTTGAGTCCAGTCAATTCTACTAAACCAGAAGGAACGAAACCAGGAAGCAGAAAGAGACAAGACAGTCAAAGATTACGGCACTCCAACGGCAATGCAATGCAGCGGTGCAGTGCAGCGAGATGATGAGGTTATGTGTTGTCCATCCAAATCCAAACCAATCAAGTTCTTCCCGTTTCAAAAAAGTTCACACCATCACCTTATCCTTAGCACTACCGACAGACCCATCCATTTTCCACGCCCACGTTCAACAATGCCGCAACTTCCCTTATAAGTCCCGACATAACAGTACGTACAGATTCACATGTATGTAATATTTGCTAAATTCCTGCCAATTGCATTTCTCACTATGTAATACTCTACCTACGCTATGCGACAAATGAATCCATTTGGACATTTTTCCTATTATGACATTTCACAAGAACTCTCAGCGCATTCGCAAGCACAGCGTCGAGTGTGGCGTCGTGCATTAGGAAGGAATTCCGTAATCGTAACACTCTAATTAATTCCCAGACAGACACCTCACACAATCCTGCCTGCCTGCCTGATTCTTTATTCATTATTAGCCTTAGCAAAGCTAAAATACTCTTCCCATTCGACAAATTGAGAGAGAAGGGCGGAAGTAACGCTTATCCCCCTCCACGCGTTTATTTTATTTGTATTCTTGTTATTGTTGCCAATCACAGCTGACAGACTCAACACAACTAAGGCCTCAATGTTAAATGCAATGCAATGCGTTGCCGATGTCGTAGTCGTGCAAAAGCCAAGCCATGTGGAGTCCATGTGTTTATAGCTAGGAGCAAGAAAAATTTAAACATTTTAACATTAGGACTGTGCCATTGTCTACAAAGCAACTTGTAAACGGAATGATAGGCAGGGGCCCAACTACAGGTGCAACGCGACGTTGGGTCGGTGAGCCTTTGTTTACAAACGGACTTGACAGTCAATCTAGAGATTCTATTACTCACAATAGAATGAGTAAATGAAAGACTCATGAATCTATAAAAAGAATTTATCCTACAGGCAACCAAGTCGTTAGCCAGGGTGGCAATTAAAAAAGAATATTGTAAATCCGGCCACCATTTTCATCAAAATTGCTGTGTCAAAATTATCCCATTCCAATCTCTTAAATGCTACCTGAATTATTTCAAATAAAACCATAGTAAAGAAAGATTTAACCTTATAACTTAAGTTTTTGCACATTAATGGCAGTATACAAAATATTTGATTGCTAATTACTTGTAAATTATGGGCACTCGCTTTCCTGCCCCTCTCATATTATTTTTCATTTTTTTTTCACAACCACATTACAAATGACACGTTCATTGTTTCCAACAGGAGTTTAATTAGGAATTCTTTTTATGTCCCAGCTACTTCTAGGATGTATGGAGTAAGAACAAAAACTCAGTTGGTCAGACAGGGAGATAAAGTGATGACAAGATAAATGGAAGTGGAGGTAGACGATCAAGCTGTAAGATTTAGGATTGATAATGTCCATCCATAGTGCACTGTAGCATGAAATGGACTTTTAATCATGCAAAAATTATGATTTATAATTAATATTCATAACACACTGTCACCACTGCAAGTGCAAGTCAATTTTTTCCTGTCATTCAACTAAAAACAAAGTGCAACTAACCAGAAGAAAATAATAAATCCACTTCATCATTTGATCATGTCTAAATCGGGCCAACACGATCCCTTGTCAATTTTCCTATTCATGTTCCCAGGGAGTATTCCACGGCCCAATTTTTTTCCTTCTTATTTTAAATCAACCAACACCCTTCCGTAGCCAGAAAAGTAAGATTTAGACATAGACATGGATATTAATAATTGCCGAATGTTGGGACCATAACTCATGCGTTTAAAATCTGATGAACGTAGTATTTTACTTCCTTGTTTTCAACAGTGGAGCGCAGCATCCCAATTTTCTTATCCTTTCTCTTGTATAGTAAGTCAACCCACGGTACTACACCGCCACATTCATTTCCCTGTGCCAAAATAAACCAACTCGAGACGAAGATCACCATCGTATGCTTTTAAAAAAGAATCTTTTACCAGACCATTCGTAACTTCATAACAAGGGATGTGTGGTGAAAAAAAATTCATTTAGCTCAACCAACCTTTCATTTCCCTGATCTGATCTGCTATTCCCATATTCCTTATCAACATTAGCAACTAATTCAAGTCTCAAATGATACTACACCCTTTTTAAAATCCCAATCAATATTCCAATCAAATGTAAATGGACATACGGCTTACTATACGGTTTTATTAGCCAACACCCTTTTAATTGAATTTTATATCTGAGTATCCATTTAAGCAGTTCGGGACAAAAAAATCTGCACATGGTTTAACAAGCTTGTAGGAGTTAAATTGGTTGATTTTTATCAATTAGTAAATGCTATACATGTTGTAAATACAAATCTTTCATGCTAATTGCTACAATATTTATTTAGCCCGGAGGAAGTGAGTCAGGCAAAATTATTCCTTCCTCATATGAATTCAATTCCGTCAACTTGTGTTAAATCATTGACAACAGCAGAGACAGATAACCTACAATTACAATCTTACTCCTTCCTTTTTAGAATTGAAATTAGGACGTGCGTAATGGTGTAAACGCTAAATGTGATTAGTCAAAAAAATGAACCTTCCGGTTTCAATGTCTAGCATTAAATGAGCACAACTCCATTTGTATGTACATAAAATCGCAGTCAATTACATTCACAAATAAAATACTGATTTGCCCAATGCTTGGAGTCACAACGTAGTGCAATAATTTAGCATTAGCAGATAAAAAAGGAACTACCACGTCGCGTCGTGTGGGCAATGAACAAGCAATTACCAATGTCCAAAAACTTGTGCAACAACTTCCGCCTTGCCAATTCCATTCTATGTAGCTGCACTTCAACGTGCAGACAGTCAAGGAACAAAGAGTGAATGGGAATTATGAAATAAATGACTTTTAGTAGGAGTAACAAATCACAATGTAATGTGAATGAGGGTTTGAGGGATGCAGACAACGTGGAACACATGATAGCTTGGGCTTGCATAGCATAATTCCGTTTTAAAAATTTTGCAACATTCTATTCCATTGAGGGAGGATTTTTTTTATTTGATCCTTATATGCCTAGTTTAAAGCAAAACTAAAGCTAATGCTACGGTGTCAAGAGATCGTGGTGAAGGATATGAGGAAATAGGAAATCTTCATTGAATGGTGCGTGAAAAACTGTGTAAAAACATAGCGGATGCGTATTTGCAGTAAAACTGAGTTAAGAAAGATATCTCATAGACAGGTTTAATACTAGTGCTACTACCATAATTCCTTATAGGAAATCTAAGGAGAGAGGACAAGACAGGAACAAGGAAGAGAACAAATTTTTCTTACCGCTATTCACTAAAAAGCCTCTAACTCCTTCTCAAGGTTTTACGTACGGATGCAATGCAATAGAACTTAAGACAAATAGCTAGTGTATAAGCATAGGCAGAGAAGGTGTGTGTGTGTCTCTCTATAATACGGATATCATGTCTGTATAAAATAATGAACTCCTTGCATGATCTCTCACACTTCTCCCTTATTTGTAATACTGGTCTAGTGGATGCACACTGCAATACTTTACCTTAACTTTTACTAATGGGCGGAAAACAATGAGATGAAATAACAATACAATAGTCAGTGTATCATTAAGGGTAGGAAGGAGCAGAACGGCAAATCCCATTGGCATAGCATCATGCTGTGCAAAAACTAATGATTCAGTTCCATAATCATTTTTACACATGACATGAGTGAGAAAAGACTGCTGGTTCTGGATTCGCTGGACTTTCCCTTATTATTTCTCACTAGGGAATAGTGGCTGGCAAGTAGAATCTAACACCTGGGAAAAATCAGGACACTGGATTTCTTGGGTAAAACCGTTTCCTAAGGCTTCCATGCTCCGTGTCCAACTATCATTATTTTAATTAGCTTGTCACGTGATGTTTTGCAGCCTGATACTATGACCTTCGCTTCTCACAGAATCCTTCCAATAATAACTGGTCGGAAAATCCAAAGAACGGGAAAAGGATTCCAGCACACAATAATATTTTCTCGGGTTGTAGACAAAGATTGTACACTGAAACGGAGTTTTGGGTTCTTTATGTGATGCTCATACAGATTTAATTAATTGGCTCCCTTTTGCCAATTTTCATTCACCGATACACCCGTTCAGTTAAAACTAACTACGCAGGAAAATCAGCAACAGCCTATCCTTGAATCCGATTACAAAAAACTTTCGCTTTCAATAAAACTGAATTTTGATAGAAGTGACTGGATGTCAAGTTCACTTTTCGTATTGATTCTTCTTTTCTTCACACCATTCCTATCTCCCAACTTCCATAAGCCAAGTTCCGTTGTTCTATTCTTTGTTGTTGCCCGTTCCAGAAAAAAAGTTTTGGCAACAGTAACATAAAGATTTGTTAGTTTTTGCCCCGCCACAGGGAAAGTAAGGCTATGTAAGCCAACAGTACAGGAAAATCTTGAGTTTTGAACGTAACCGTGTGCCCGCTGCTTCTACTATATACCGCACTCGTACGTACTGTATTTTGAGGTTTAATTTCGGGAGTAAGAAATTCTTTTTATACAGTTTTATTAACTCAATCTGTGACCCAAAACAAACGGTACTTCCGCCTGCGTAGTATTTGACTCATTTTTTCAGAACTCATTTACAATACACCAGATTCTACGACAATATTGTCGGACAGCATTTTAAACTCATTTTTCACCTTATTCTTCATTTTGCCTCACAATTTCTGTAAAACTTCTTCGAATGTATCTGTAAGGCTCCATATGCGGTCCGCTGAGATGGAAAAAAGCTATTAGGTTCTTCTGTTCAACCCAAACCACTAAAGCCATGGCGGGCTATTGCTATTGAAGTTCTTTAGTTTAACATCTATTCAATGTCCCTTCGTTCTCACGACATCCTCCGTCATTCAGATGACCGCGGAATGAATACCCGACGTGATATTTTCCTTAGCAGGGCTCTCTTGAGTACTAAACTAACGTTAACGTTGAGTCGTCAGTGAAAGAGAAATTGCTTGATTTCCAGGTCCAGAAGTCTTCCGTTCGGAATGTAATAACATGTTCTTGTAATACTTGCATGTCTATCTTTCTTTATATCTCAGTGTTAGACATTAGTTATCTTTATTCACTTTTTTATTCCTGACTTCTTAACGCGTTTATCAAAATCGGTCAGGTTTTTTCAACAATGATTTGTGGAAAGAATGATATTAAATTTCCTTGGTCCCCGATGAGTTGACAAGACGAAGGTTCCCTAACTAGGAAGGACTCCAACTAGCAGCCTAATCTTTCTTGGAAGAAATGACCCCCGGGTTATGACATGTTTTGTGTTTTTAACAAAGAATATTCCCAGAAGTCTCCCTTAAAATCTAGAAATAAATATCTAACAAATCTTTGACAAGATGTAGAATATTTTCGGGAATATAAAAGAAACAAATTCTCTGAATCATCTTGCTCAGCAAGATCAAACTGAACACAGGCGAGAGGACAGCTTGTTTTTCCTGTCCTATTTGATACGCTCCATTGAATATTCTTGAATTTATCCCAAATAAGGGCACGCGATAAATAAGCATTAGCTACAGTTGAAGTTGCACCTTAAAAATTAGGAAGATATCCATCCAGTTCTGCCTACCTTAAGACAAGAGCTGTTGAGCAATTCGTCTTATTTAACCATATCCCACGCCTGCCCGCCCAGAATGCCCTGAGTTGGAAGTTTGAAGACAAGATATTCGGATGAAATATGCATGCGAATAATAAGGTGAGTCAGGATCAAGATCAAACACAGGAGCAAGGAAAACTTTATTGCCCACTAGTTATTCTAGACGTCCGTCCGTCCAACCTCCAGACAAGACAAGACGAAGGAATGGACCGAACACATGATCACTGCATGGGCTTCTTCTCCGAGTAAGTCTAGCATCACTAATTCCTCAAGAATCTTAACCTTGCAGAAAAAACTTGCCAAAAGGGATGGATGAGATTCATTTGCATAATTCTTCTGCCTCGTTCGTAGGAATCAAAGTAACTCAGCAACCAACCAACCAGCCAGCCCACCTTACCTAACCTAACCTATCCTTCAAAAACAAGTGAAGGAGCTACCTGTGCCCATCTACGCTGGCTGGCTGGCTGATGAGAGTGGCGTGCGTCCATGTGATCATCCTTACCTTAACCTTAACCCTTTTCTTCTTCCTTTCCTTTTGTCCACCTAAACTTTATCTTTGACTTTCAACATTCAACTTACACACCTTAAAAACTTATTTCTACTTCTACCTTCCAAAAAACTAGAAGGCGGTTCTTTACTTCCCTTCCCAGAGGAAATGAATGCAGCAACAAGTTTATTCCACATCCATGAACATATTACACTTACATGGTTACAAAAATATGGAAGAGCTAAGAACCCTAAACTAAAAACCAAAGTCCCCTTGATTTTCTCAAGTCTTTCCTGTTCCTTCAAATTCCACTCACGCATACAAGCGGAGCAAAGGGACCCTTTCAACCAATGCTCTACTACTACTTTGTCTAAGGATCCGATCTGGTAAAGGGAACCCCAGTCTGCTACCCGGTATTCTTAAGGGTCAGACTTATATAGGAACGAAACAAAGAAATTGGAAGACTTATACCGAGTAAAAAAAGTAGACTAGAGCAGCAAAGAAAATTTATGGAATAAACGACAAGGAAGTCGGTGGGCCACCCAAACAACCCTTTTCTTCTTTTTGATCACTTATTTATCATAGAACAATGGAATCTTCTTTCCTGTACTTAATAATTTATTATACATATGGATGTAGACATTAATTTCAAAATCCCAACTAAATGTCTTTGCTTAATTCCTTTAGTTTAGTGTATATTGCAAGAATATTTCCAGAATAAAACGGATGTAAGGTAGGCTGGATAAGAATTGTGTTGGATTTACAACATGTTCACAATTCCTCATATCTATGTGTCAACCCAAACACGAGTGAATATCATAGGAAAGAATCACACAGCAGCAGCAGCAGCATAGCTGAGGAAAAGACAACAGCAGGTAGAATTCCCAGAATTACTTGTGCATGCAAATACGCACAGAACCAACAACTGGTTGAAGAAGATCTGGTTGTGATCTTCTCTGTCTACTTAGATGCGTGGATTGTGGATGTGATGTACTAAACATGGAAGAAGATCGGGCTTCCCTATTTGGATTACGTCTTTGCAGAATTCGTAGCATGGACCACAGACTCAGGGTAACCTTGAGAAAGTTAAATGTTAACCACTCTCAAATAAAATAAACGGGTAGAAACCTAACTCATTCCATCAATTTCGTTCCCTTGTCGTCCTTTACTAAATGGAATGGGATGGATTTGATTAACCCTCAATATTTTTATACAAAATAGAATTTTATTCTGGCAGCAGGTTTAATATTTCCATTAAATGCAATGGAACATCCTGTGAACGTGATAGGGATATTGTTGGAATATTAGAGTGAAGCTACTAATGCATATTCACTTCTATTTTCTTATTCCTTCCTCTTAAAAAAAGTTGGACTTTTCGGTTGAAGAAGTTTATAGTTGAGAAAAAAGCTTCCGAAGGAAGAAATAAAAGATGAGGACGAGGGAGGAAGACGGAGAGAAAGAATACAAAAATCTCTATGAAGAAGAAACACTAGACTCGCCTTGTAATTTCCGCTTTCTACTCTATATCCTCTCTCAACCCCGCCCACCTCTTCTTATTCTTCCGTCCAAATCCAAATTTTCATCCACTCAAATTCAAAATGGGCGTGGAAGCTCAATAATTTCTTTGCCGAGTCAGTTTCAGATTTTTACCCCCTATTGTCGATATGGAAATTTTTTTCCGCATTCGACTTTACATCAATGAAAAGAAGTGATCTGTCTTCAGAGTCAAAGGCCCCAAATCAATTCGAGCAAAAGCATGAGTTGGTTAATTAAGGACGTCGGGACAGTACAAATTCCATATTATTTGAAAAGCTAGAAACCTACGCAAGTCAATCCACTCGAATCCTGAATAAGAAATCCATTCGAATTTGAAGTATTTTGGTCGTTAGATCGGAATCAAAATAAATTGACCTTTGTTTGCGTCAACTGAGATTGAAAAGTATTTCCTGAATTTCTTTTCTAGAATCAAGGAACATCGTCCCGTCTAGACATTCATTAGTTCAACTCCTGTGATCCGTTTCAAATAAAAATTCTGATGATTTCCATTCAAGTCTACCTTAAAATTACTTTACCTCGCCATGTCTAGTTGGAATCCATTAGAATCCAAAACAAGGGTTTCGAAATAGGCAAATTAACTTTAATTCGAATATTGACTTGTGTCGTGATTCCGCCCAACCCTCGCAATGAGCTATAAATAAGCCCAAAAGGCCGTAGGATTCTTCTTTATCCACAATTAGCTTCCTAATAAACAACCTACTCTAGCTATCGTGGGGGTAAACTAAGCTCACATACAGATTACAATTCCACACACTCATTACATCTCGTATTTTGGTAGGTATTAAATTGCAGAAATAGTCCCTTCCGTAATAAAATCTCGCTTCGCTCGGATTGTGACTGACTTTTACGATCTGTGTTTGGCGAAGAAGCGTGCTGTGGTGGAATTTAAGACCACAAATGCCAAACTTGTAAAAACGGCAATCATAATGAGACTCGTGTTAATGTAATGTTATTCCATTCCATGTTCCCTATCCGTCTGATTTCGCAATAACCATTTCACCCTCACAGGCAAATTTATACCACATGTCATAAAACACGGATTGGACGTGCAAAATATCCGACGCTATTTTACAGCACGAGATTTCTCTATTAGATTTGCATTTTGAAGCTCTAAAATACAAACTAGAATTGTAGAGACGGGATGTGGTGTCGGACTTTAAAAATACAATTTATGAAAATGAAATCTTCATTTACATTCAGAGCCATATAATGATGCGAGTGTTGAAAAATCACTTCTCATATCTATTGCCTTTAGGGAAGCCAGAATTGCAATACATTTCAACATGCTACATGCATTTGTATTGTTCAAACTCACTCTCAATTTATTGCAAAAACCCTGTTTCGTCTTCTGCAGAAAATCCTTTGCCTTTGTGTTAAGATTTTTTGCTACACTCCCACTCCTGGATCCATCCTGTTGGTTTCACAGGATTATCAATCCAATCTTTTGACGTCCGCGAATATTTAATTCACTTTTGACATTGGCTGTCACTGTCATGTTAAACGAATAAACGACGAAAGGATTCCATAGAAGGATGAGTCGGACCCCGGAGAAATGTCAAGCCGAGAGCTTTAGACTTTATACCGTGTTTCAGCATGCAGATAGAGTATTAGCGTCATTCGTATCCGTCGATCCAACTTGCAAAAGAGGAAAGAGAAGACAATTCCAATGGAGCAAATTAACCACAAAAAGAATCAGGGTCATAAGTCAATTCTTTCTCTCTGCTGCTCTTAGCACTAGCGCAGCGTAGTTTAGCATAATAGACTCAACTGTCATCAGTCGAAGGCAACGGCAACACTTGCAAATTTTTTTGGTGACAGCTTTTCTCTCAACACAAAAGCTCAGTCAAAGGTGTGCATGTGCATCAATAGCTAAAAATGTGCCGTGCGGATATCCACATCAACATATTTATTTTTTTAAATATTACAAGTCAGAGTCCTTATTTTTTAAAAAATGGAATAAATCTGTATTTATCTATGAGATGACTGGGTCGGTCGTTCGTCACGCTTATTAATATCCCCGGAACTGAAAGATTTGTAAACTACACGAGGCGAGGACGCCGGCTCAGTAAAAATAAAAGAGTGATAAAAATGGGTATAAAAGCATTTTATCGACTTCCTCTACTACAAGTTCCGTTTTAACTGACTAATACACTGTCTGTGTATGTATCACTATGGTCCAATGCCACACATGCTCTTAAAGTTGAATGAATACATTGAAATGACTTGAGTGCGAATTAAACTAATGGTAGTTAAGACTAACAAATTATTTCTAAAGTGAGTGACTTTTTAATCTGTTCGTCTGTTTCGCAAGATGCGACGTTCTTAATTTAGGTACACTTGACTTGGTTCATTTTATCCATGACAGTTTCGTTCCATGAAGTAGGTGCATCCTTTAGGCAAATCTCCAAGTATTTGCATGACAGGATATGGATTGGCAACATCCGGCCAGGCCAGGCCAGAACCAAGGCTTACATTACATGACTCTAGGCTTGCACAACGTTTTATATTTAATTCATTTGCAAATTAATTTCTAAATACTCATTTGAAACTCGACACTTTGCCCGAGTTTCGAGTTTCGGTTAGCACTTGGACTTTTCCTGTCCCAATTCAGTCAAACAGGTAATTCAACTCCATTGCTGTTGACACTGGACAATGCTAATATGCCTGCCTTTCTACGTATTCTATTGCTCATCAATATTACATTTCATCGAAAATATCATATCATGTTCCTACGTTGTAGTGCAAATAACAATACACATCATCATCCAAATATTGATGTAGGGTTCATTTCAAATTCCGTTCGGAGTAAACATGACACGGAGGACTGGGAAACATGTTTGCTGTTTTACATCATGAAATAATAAAATGGGACTAGATTGACTGACTGACTGGTTGTATAACTAACCCAGTTTAAGTTCCGCATATTGATATCCTCTCCGCCTAGCAATGCTGGTGCTATTGCGTCAATTAACTGTGGCCAATTTATTTCCGCATAGAATACACTATTCAGGCAGGCACAAAATATATTTGTTTGTTTGTCTCGTCTACGTTACTTGTGACTGACCGTCTTGGCTGGAATTAAATTACTCCTACACCATGGGGCTGACCACCTTTAGCATTTAACTTGTAATCTCAAATCAATAGGAGGAAATGACACTCACTCAAGGCAACAACACTAAACTTCATTTAAAACCGAAAAGGAGATAAATGCCCGTCTAATCAAATCCGGAACTAAATTCCCAATTCCTTATAACAGTAGTAGTACTTTAATGTAAAGTCACAAGTCAAATGCATAAAGCTCAACTCTGAATCCGAACCAATGCAATGTGATGTGTTGGAAAAAATTCTGAGCTCTATTTTAGTAATTTATTAACAAGGAAATAAAAACTCACCTGTGATGAAGAAGCGTTTGTCTTGCCTTGCTCCAAATAAAAAAATTTGAGGAAATCGGATGTGTTGTGATGTGATTCCTGATTGCAATATTATGCAATACGATGTACGTACGTGTAAGTTGTTCTCACGTCAAGTCAATATAATAATGTTGACTGATGGAAGGAAATTTAGGGCAGTAGTGAAGAAAGGTAAAGTAACGTAAAGCAGTATTGTAGCAACGTGTAAGGATCAAAAGTCAATTTGTCGTCTGTTCTCTTGTCTTTTCAATTCCTCCTTTTTTTCTTGTGTCCATTTGTTTTATTTACTATCCACTTCAGAGTCAGAGATAATAATGCTAATTGGGTTGTTTTCATCAAATTAATTTTCTGTCTCTTGGAAAGGAAAATCCGAACTGACAGGGTAGCAGCTAACAGCACAAATCACTCGTACGGTAAGCAATCCAAAACGTAACGCACCGGCTTTCAATACATGAGTTTTTCTCTCGCACTTTTACTGTACCACTTGAGTTGGACTTTTCACCAAATCTGCTTTCACGGCTTGTAATTGATAAAGTTGAGTTTTTGACACTTGTCAATAAATTCACAATGTTCACTTAACTTGTCCTTTTGGATAAACTGATTGATACTGACTGATGTATGTGATTGTTGATGATTGTTGAGGAGTCGGTGGTTGATTTTGGTTGAGGAGGATGAGGAGCTGATTGCGACGTCCGTGCTTAGGAAAGTGCGAAGAGTGACTGAGGATGGGATGGCTCAGTTGAACAGGCCAAACCAAGCTACTACGTTGGGAGCAGCATAGCATAGCAGCCCATCTATTCCAAAGCCTTTCTTCCTTATCCCCTTTCTCCAGAAATACTCTTTCTCTGGATGGATGTCTCGACTCTGGACAAAACAACTCTAAACGACGTCCCTACACTGTGTGTACAAATCCAAATGACTTTGTTTTATACGAGTACACTAGCCCTAACCGATTTTACTAGTTCTTCCAATCCAATCAGGAATTTCACCTTCATTTTTCACCAAAAACGTATTTGGATTTAAAATCATGCATGACAAGAAATGTCATGCGGGTTCGGTTTTCTCAAAGGAATCTTATGACTAGATAAGAAATATCTGGCATGGCCGGACCGATGAAAGCATTGCATTTGGATTGGGATTAGGGTCATGACTTGAGCTTGGAATTTTGTCTTGTGATGATATACTTTTATTTTAATCCCTAAAATGACTTACTTGTTACTTCGGAGAATATAAAAGCTAAGCAAAGTAACTTGCGTTGTCTCAATAGGAAACACGTGTGCACATGCACAAGAAAAGAATTGATGTGAAAATCATGTCCATGCCATGGCAAGTCAAGTCGGCCCAGGTAAATTAACATGGAAAATGTATGATGGGTGTAAAACCACGAACGAGGTTCCAAGTTCCAAGTTTTCTTTTAATTACAAGTCGGTGTTTCTCAAATCAATTAAAACTAGTATACATGTTGACAAGAATTTAGTGCGAGAGAAAAATTGACGTATGTTGCACTGCACATGGAAGACAACTTTATTGATCTAATTATTGTAAATTATTCCAGGAGGTAATAAAGAGGACAGGTTTATTAGAATTACAATCGTGGGTTGCTGCAATGCAATGAATGTCATGTCGATGATATGGATGGAGTAGTGCAGTAAATGTATCAATCTCTTCCTATTTCCCTTTGGGTTCTCGTATAAAATACATGTTATGCACACCTGTAATTAAAAATTATACTTTCCGCATATTAATGTAAGGTTCCGAGCAGATAAGTCAACCTGTAGTGCGCAATCCCGATCCGATTGAATAAAACAAGTGGAAGTGAGCACAGGATTGTTATTGTACCACGGATTATGTTACAGTTTCCGTGAGTTGAGTTAATTAATTGAGGATGAGTGGAGTCGATTTAGTTCCGTTGCTCCTGTCATATCCATTGCATCTGCAGCAGTTTGCATTCATAATTATTAACCTGTTATTCACTTCATTAATTACGCTCATGTAAATCGTGCATTTATAAATTATTAGCACTAGCAAAGCATTGCAATTTTCAAATTGTTCTAATGTCAAATAGCTGTCCCATAGGCGAACCTGAAATTTAGTGCTAATCCTAATTAAAATCCAAAAAGCAGCAGTAGCGACGCATCCGTTAGTTCAGGGCCAGGGCTAAGGGAACCCAAGTCCATTAATTGTGCCAACAACACTTGTCCTCTCCTTTTTCCGGATGGGACAAACCGTCCGTCCATGTGGTTAATGGGTGGGTGTGTCCGGCGGGTCACACCATCGGCTGGGAGTGTCACTCGACACAAGGCAAGGAGAACGGACGGACCTTTTCTCAATCTCATTCTTAATATCATAAGAATTAAAATAAATTATCTAAAGTCATTCTTTGGACATTCTTTCTTCCGTTTTCTGGGGTCTCATCCTGTCCTATTCCTACCCCACCCACCGCATTCTATTTTAATTATGAATATGTGTCTGACGCAATGTGATGTGGTATAGAACCCCAGTCCCAAGTGTTTAGCAATTAATTAGTGAAATTCCAATACTCTGTTTCACCTTCAATTTTCCACCTGTCTTTTGTTATGAAGGTGCAAATGGAGAGGGTACAAAGGGCTCAATCATCTCAATAAAAAGTAGGGAAACGGGAAAAGATGGTTAAATTTTAAGGCTGTGAGGTAATAAAAAAAGTTGCCCTGATGGCTGTTGGAATGCCGAAATGGTCCCAAGGGCCCACACGAATATAATTTTATTTAGTAGTCTTTCCTACCGGTCACAAAATACAAAACACAAGACAAGTGGATCCGTTCGTAGTTATTATTGCTGGTCCTAGCATAGCATGTAGATCAATGTTTTTGTACAGTTGCTGTTGTTGTTGGATTAGATTACGTTCACAGGTTGAGAAGAATAAGTTGAGTTTTTATTCTTATGTCATGTCGTGTACAGTGTGGCTGTGAGCCTAAGGCTGGGCTACTACTCTCTCCAGCGTTTCTCCAAAAGGGTTAAAGTTAAGGTACATTTTAAAAAAGTTGGTTGGTTAAGGGAAGGATACGATGTTCGCCTGTTCTCATTCTTGACAATCATAATACCTAATATTCACGGTTGGTTCAGGTTTAGTAATTTTTTATTACCGAGACTGACATGGGCAAGGAGTAAGAAGAAGACGAAAAAGAGGCCGGACCACACCACTCCACTTCCTTTCATTTTCCTTCGGCGACCGGAAATTCCTGGGCAGTCGAGCAGAAACTCTGTTTTTTGTGGTCTCCTCCTTTATCATTACCCTTCTTTTTACTCACTACACTCTACTCTCATCTAAAACCAACGAGAACACAACGTCTTCTCCAATTTTTTCACCAGAAAAGTATCCAAGTCTACCAGCTTCCATGGAAGCCAATGGAAGTGGAAGTGGCTGCCGGGGGTATGGATCAAGGGCCACAGCCACTACTACTTAAAACCATTAGTACCAACATTTACACTTTACAAAGGAGATCAAGAACCCTTGTCTTACCTCTATGTGGATCAAAATTAAAATTGCTTGCTCCTGGACCTTAATTAATTGTTCAGAGTTAAATCTCAAAACTGGTGCATGGCGATTTCTTACAGGCATACATGAAAGATTTGCATCAGCACTGACAGATTAGGCACAAAAGTCCATTTCTGCAAACATTAGTACCAACATTTACACTTTACAAAGGAGATCAAGAACCCTTGTCTTACCTCTATGTGGATCAAAATTAAAATTGCTTGCTCCTGGACCTTAATTAATTGCTCAGGGTTAAATCTCAAAACTGGCGCATGGCAATTTCTTACAGGCATACATGAAAGATTTGCATCAACACTGACAGATTAGGCACGAAAGTCCATTTCTGCAATATGCAACTTTTTCGTAAGATGGAAATGTTTACTTTACTTTGCCTTAAGAAGTCAGAATAGAATAAATAGATCATATGGAAAATACTTGGCGAATGACGACATGTGGACTCAACACTAAAGGAAGAAAGAATTTAAAAATTTAATGGGATTGGAATTTAGTCAAGAAATATGGTTGGTTAGTGACTCCCTTTGAATTCTTAAGAATAGAACAAGAACCCTCCCTGACATTTTGATATTTTTTGCTCATAATTTTATTTCTTGAAAATAAAGAATCAGGTAAGTTAAGAGATGNTAGTGACTCCCTTTGAATTCTTAAGAATAGAACAAGAACCCTCCCTGACATTTTGATATTTTTTGCTCATAATTTTATTTCTTGAAAATAAAGAATCAGGTAAGTTAAGAGATGATTTGAAGGGACCCTTACCTGGGACTTCCTAGGCTGACATAAACGTCGTCCCTTTTTCTTGACTCAATTTCCGTCTCATTCTCACACATTCTTCTTTTCTTCTCTTCGGTTTTTGAGAACATTATGAAAAGAATGAATTAAGGTAGGGTAGGAGACCCCAAGTCCCAGTCCCTTGCCCTTTTACCCGTCAATTCATCATGGGAGGAACTGCCATTGCCATTGCCAAGGGTCCCAAAAACTTTTGAAATTGTGATCGATGAGTCCTACACACAAAAACTCAACAATCATAATTCCAATTTCTTTTGTAACAAAATAAGTGAAGTGAACCCATGAACAGATTGTACAATGATGAAGGGGAAGAACATATTCTAGTTCGTTCAGTTCAAACTCAAAGTCGATAGGTACATTATTAAACTTTTTTCTCCAAGATTGCGGGGGATGAATTCCATTTCTATAGCTTATAATAAGAAATAGAAAATCCACTTTCTTATAACCAACTACTTTTTGACCATTGATCAAAAAGGCACAGGTTCAAGTAAAAGGGCCGATTACTCCATTATTTGTTGCACAAGAAAAGAAATATTCAATTAAACTAGGTCAAGTTGTTTCTGTTCAACGGAATTAATTTGATGAGTACGCAGTACTATTGAATGTAATCAATGCGATTAAATAAATTCTAAAATTCTCCGGCATAACGGTGCCTTAGAAAGGCTTTTACCAAATACCGATTGGATTAGACAACATTAGCGGTGAATTCTGTCCTTTGGATTTGGAATTAGGAGGTTTTCAGGCACATTTGATCCGGTGCGAGTTTACAGGGTATTCATTTCCAAGTCCAAAACGCAATTTTATGCTCTGATTAATTAATGATTTATTTATTCTACCATGTGATAGACAATGTTTTTGATTCCAGAAAGGAACTAAGGAACTTTGATGGAATTCTTTGCTCATTATTCGCTAGCCCAGACAGACATAACACGTTGGACGTGAAATGACTTGACTTATCATTATCATACAGTCTCTCTCTCTCTCTACGTATTCCATTACAATAATATTTTCTTTTGTTTTCCCCCTTAATTCTCTAGATTACTTTTTCAGATCCGGTCTGTTCTGGTGGTAGTGTGTGCGTGGGAACATGGAAACCATGTAAGATGAGCCCAGAGCAGCATATCTCCCAAGACCTAAACCAAACTAAGGAAGTTGTGTGAGTTGAGCTCATCATATGGCCTCCGTGGCCTTCAGTCAGTTTCCTCCATGTCCATGGATGTAATTTACAATTATATAGCAGGAATATACGCCAGGAGTAATCAGTCCTAGTCCAAGCCCTATACTTTATAAAGCGGAAGCAACCCCCAAAATGGAAATCAAATGAAATTGAGTGTGTGAATGTTGCGTAGTACATATTTTGCAAATCTCATCTTGGATGAAACAACCACCATATGATGATGATGATGAGACTCTACTTGCATTCGTTCATGCATCTTGAGACCAAGGTTACATTTTTCATGGTGAATCAAATAAATGAATCCCGAGATCAGCGGCTGCCAGGCCACAAACTTGACTCAAATTGTGGGAACGGAAGACGAGGATTCAAGATCAAAACGAGTAATTTTCTTCCTGACAAATTGACCCACCTTGACCTGCAAAATGTTTCTTCCATCCTCTTTTCCCACTTGCTCTACCGCCACACACACTCATAATATTTCGACTTCTGCTTTTTTATTCCGGTCCTTTCCCTTGGTCTTTTTGCTTTGGTTTTTTTTCCTCGGATGCATGATGAACACCCGGCTGCGGCTTGAGTTAAAAAAATTAGGGTTGTAATGTATCGTATCGTAGCGAGGAGGAAAATTGTTGGATTAGTTGATAGTGGGAAGGAAGTTGGTGGTGGTGGTGGGTATTTGACGTTTAACACACTGATTACATTTCTTCACACTCAGGGAGCATTAGAGAAGAATCCCTTCATTCCATTCCAAAACATTTGCTCATGTTAAAAATTAAGAGGGAGATGATGATGGTACTCATGATGAGTGCAAGTGTTAAGGGCAGAGCCCATGAGATCTACAAGACAGACAGAACTCGGTCATGTCGAGTCTTGTCTTAATGCGAAAAGGCGGGTGAAAAAAGGGTCGGGTCTGAGTCAGAAGAAGAAGCAGGAAACCCGGTTATGTAGTCAGTGTAGTGCATGGGAGAGCATGATAAGGAATTCGGGAAAATGTCCAAACATATCATCTGTTCACTTTCTCACACACATCAATTACACTTTCAAGACGACATATGGGCCTTAAAACATATCGTACTTGTAACTATTCTACAAGTGTTACCATTTTTCTACTTCATTGGACTCCATTTACACTCCAAATAACTTCCGATTGGAAAGGATTCCTAAAACCTCGATTCTCTTAAAACTAAATACAGAATCATAATTCCTCTTTTGAATAATTAGGATTTCATCATGTTGTAAAATCTTCAAACCCAACTTTGCTAAAGAAATCTTAGACTACATAGATACAGAGATTTAGCTTACCCACACCATAAAATAAAACTGTGGACCGTGACCGAATGTCTTTGATAAAACTGTGGTGTCTGAGTCTGGTAAATGTGTTTAGATGGGAGGAAGATCAAATTATATTATTATGCCTAGTTTTTCACCCTAGTTGCCTAACCTTGGCTTCTTATGCCTAACTTGATCCGTGGGCTTGCTCAAACCATGTCATCCATCCATGGATCCGGACTTCCCCTTCTTATACTTTATTAGCGTAGCAGTAGCCGTAGCGTAAGAAAAGTGGAAACCTCACAAAATAGAATCTGACACTTGATATTGGGATTGGAACACGTGTTTAAGGAACGGTGTCGAATTCTCCTGGTTGAGTTTTAAGGAGCCTAGTTTTTTCTCCAAGGCGGCAAGAGAAATAGGAAGGAAATGAGGGTCTGCGGAAGAGAAGGATGAAGATGAAGTGCCTGCCATTAAGGCTCATTGGCAGGAATGTGGAGACTCATTTAATACAACTTGCAACATGTTCGGATCAAATTTACACCCTCCTTCAACTACAAAACACTGACTCCCGGACAAACTGCCCATCATCGTTCTTGGAAGGAACACACGGGTTCACGGGTCGACTGGACTCAAAACACAAAGAATCTCTAAGGACATCCGGACAAATCTCGCCCGCCATGTCACACTTACTTACAATTCGGAACAGATTCCCCTCTGCATATCTTGATTTTCTAATTTAAAGTCAAAAAGGTCAGAAATTCATCGTTTTTTCAGTAGTGCGTAAAAACTGATACTAAGATCTAAGAGTTGAAGCTGAATTGGCAGGCGAGCTGAGGATGTATAAAAAAGGATGCAAGTTGGGTTGGATATGAGAATACTGGATATATTTTTTAAGGAAAGTGAGGAAGGAGGGTGATGGCAATAAGGTCAACTTGAAGGGTCTGGGCTAAGCCAAAGAAGTAGTTAAAACTAAGCTGGGCTAAGCCAAACTATTGTCAGAGGAAATGGGAAGGAAGGAGACACGGTTTTGCTCCAAAGAGCACAAGAAAACACCCATCAATTCTTCCCATCTACCTTTCCTTACCTGTTTCTATTTCGTTTTATGCAAGTTTTAGAGGGGCAGATGTACGTACATGCATTTAGTTTTGTTTAAAATATCCTGCTTGTTTTTTAACATGGCCAAATCCTACTTCACGTCCTCTGTCTCTAAACTCATCCTTTCGTTCCGCCATTTCAATTAAATGTCCATCAAATGAATTCAACGCACCTGACTATACGATACGATATGTGAAGAGTTGAAGTGTCTATCCGACCAAGCCAGCATACGGTCAACGAGCAAAAGCAAAGGAGCAAAATAAAAAAATTCACTATAAACATTTCCATGGAAAGACTTTTTTTATTCCTTGTTCAATTTCCATGCAGTTAACACATTTTTTGCACTGGATGCAATGCCAATGCAAAACGTTCTCACACATACGCAGGTACTTCATGGTTCAAATGGTAATGGGAATACAAAAATGGTATAATAATGTAAATTAAACATTTAATTAATTAGCTACCAATGCAATGGCATAAGAATGATTAGCATAAGTACAGGACTAAAGTCATTGGGATTGTTCATCGTATTAAAGCTACAAATCCGATTTTAGCACATTTTGATAATCAATAAATATTATCATGGCTTATGAAATAATCAATATCAATATAGCAGTAATAATAGTAAACGCAATATCTCAAAAACAATAGGCTATGCATAATGCCTACTTATGGAATAATTAAAAATGCGACATTTAATGATAAGGTTGAGAAACATGATTGGACAAAAATGGATGGTACGACAATTGGAGCATTGGCCAAAAAGGCCGGTCCATCAGCCAAATTTTTCTACCTCTAATCAATAGGGCACAATTTTACGAATACAGTTTACATTGGAAAGTCTTTCATCGTTGTTTCACGGGGAAATTGTTGATTGGAAATTGAAATATGGGTTAGACGTATTGTCTTGTGTCAGGAAGTATGAACTGGTCATTTCTCGGGTAAAAATTTCTTCCCATACTTTTTTGAAACATCTTCCGCAAATTCTCTCTTGAGAGCATCCAAACACCTGTAGAAATATTTAAGAATGAAATAGAACAAAAGGTCATCCATGGTTGCGTTGTGACTCCTAACTCCTGACACATTTAGCCATAGAGCCATGTCAAATGTCAGGACTAAACTCAAGGAACAGGAACGCCGTCGCCCCATTTGATTTTGATTTGAATGGTGGAAGTTAAGTGTAAAAAAGCTACGGACATCCTCAAGAGTTGTTAAGGTCTTTTGACTCTGTGACTCGTGGGGTTTTGTGTGGTGACTTACCTCTTGTACAAAGGATTGGAGCGGTATTTGGCAATGTCAAGACTAGGAGCATGTGGCATATGAACGACAAAAGCATTGGGGAGAACAATGAACTGATAGCCTTGTGCCTCTAATTCCATCACATGAGACACTTTGTTCCACCCGAAACCAGCAAACCGCAAATCAAATTCCGGAATGTCACGACGTACCACGAGATAAGGCTCAAAATCAGCTTCCCAACTCACCTAAATATAACAATGCCCCACATTTCAGCAACTTTCTCAGCACATTCAATCACCCATGAACACAATTTTATAAACACCAATTTTATATCCCATGCATGTGTCCCACATGCTTAACCTAATGCCTTGCAAGTTTCTTTAGTTTCACCCAAAATCGTTACGGATTTGAAATCCAAGACGAACGTTTTGTTCTACCTTGTAAGGAGTTGTAGCGGATCTCCATTTTGGGTAATTGGTTGGAGCATGACCTGAGATGAGAATGATAGGTCACATTAAAATAAAACCTAAGATCTGATTTTGTATTAAATGCTCACCTTTTGTCCACACATGGTAACGGAAAGTGAAGAGATCACCTACATCCAGCATTTTGAGAAGCTCGGCTTTACTCTTTGGAAAATTCAGTCTATACCTCAATGATTCAAAGGCAGGAATCACGAGTGCCTTTTGTCCAGATTAGGAAAACAGCACAGAAAGGAACAACGTAATTAATTAGGCACTTACGAGTGGTTAATTGTAGTGTTAGCGTGAATGACTTACCTTGTTCCCATCATCCATATGTAAATTGGAAATGACTTTCCTGAGTGCAGGATAAAGTCCAAGCATGGGTAAAAAGTCAATGTCAAGAAGGAGGACGTAAGGAGTCGTCACTTGACGAAGTGCAACATTTCTTAGAAAATTGACTGGGTAGAGATTCTAGAGAAAAAGGAAGAGGAAGTTTATAGTAAATCCGAACAAATTACCCATCATGTGGCACACATTACATTGACCGTACTCATTAAATTCTACCCTCTGTGCAAATAGTAAATAGCAAGTGGGTTTAAATCGAAGTAAATAAACAGTTAGGCAAAGTTTAGAATAACTGCAGTCGTAAACTTGGGATGATGATAAGTTGATTTGCAGGATTGCAACTTGGATGGGCAGGTAAGTAAGGTTTATGAGTGCATCAACCATTTATGAGCTGCAATTGCAATTGCAATTTTTCTACATTATACTGGTCACACATCAGGCGAAGCCAAATGGCACGACGAGACAGCTAGAGATCAGTATGCAAAACCCAACGCAGCATGGCAGAATCACGTTATTATTTAACTAGCCTTTTGTATTACGTGCATCCATGTGCATTCCCTTTGCTTTGCTTGCCAACTGTATTAGTCCAAAAATCGTGCAAAGGATTTCATTCCATGTTTACTAATGACCAACTGCACCAAGATGAGACGCGATGCAATGCAATTGCAATTACATTGAGGAATAATATGTGCACAAGTGGAGACTTACCCCTTCCTTGTAGACAATGTGGTAGCCAATGTTCTTCCGTTGGGCCAAAGGTTCACAACTCAACACGAAACTGAGGAATTGTTGAGCCTAAGAATTACATGTAACGAAATTAGGATATTATTACACTCCACAGATTTTGTGCAAATGTTCATTTGACAGTGGCATCTCATCTTATTTATCAATTTCTCACTGAAAACTTTAAATTGTAGAACGTTTGTCGCTTTTTGTCTTTTTCCCAAATTGCCAATTGTTTTATAAATATTTTGCCAGAACTCATCGTCCTTATTCTCAATAGCTGATTTATTTTTGATTACATAATCTTATGCACATTTTTTGTTTCTATCTGTATCTTTAGATATTGCGTGATATGATTTCACACTCTTATATTTTATGAAAGATAGAAGATTAAGCGTGGACAAGAATAAAATGAAAATGTTCCTTACCTCCGTATCTGACATGTACAGGGCCAAACTAATTGGACCTGCACGAAAGTAAAATACAAAATATGCATAGAAAACATTTGATGTTCCGTCTACAAAATGTGAAAATGTTCATGCCAGGAAAAATTTGAAAAGTAAAAATAATTCGGCTAGATCTTTTAACAAATTTGAATAAACAACAGTCTTTTTAAGGTTTTACCTTCCCAATGTTTGGCCAATGATTCAATCATTTGTAATCTGTCCATTGAGCCGTGTAAAGTCTAAATAAATTAAATGATTAGTTAATTGACCAAGCTCCGACATAGCGTGAAATATTCATAGATTTGAAACATCATGCTGGATACCGAAATTTATTTTAGCTAATATCTAGATAATGTGGCATTTCAGAACTTGACAACTAATTTGTTTAATGAAATTTCATCAATTGAACTGGCTTACTAATGTAAGATCGGATTCTTCAGTTGAAGACTCTGCATCAAATTCATAGTCCATGTAGAACAAGTGAGTCCTGTATTTGGTGTACTTGGCCATATGGAACTCATAGCAGGGGTCGTCTTCACTTATCTGTCACACGGATTCAAAGAACCGAAAAATCTTTAGAACACATTTCATCTCATCATGTTCTGGGCGCCTTTACCCCTTTAAATTTACTAATAACCCAAACATATTTAAATCTACACGCACACTCATTCTTCTTTCAGTCTTCCTTCCCCATCCCCCTTCATCATCATAATCTCTTCTTTCAAATAGGAAGACAGAGACAGACAATCAACAAAAAATGAAATGAAATGAATCTTTCAAAACCAAAGAAAAGAAAAGAAAAGAGATTTCTTTCATTGCACACTTGGTCAGAAAAAATATTCAGTTTCATAAGTAGGAAACTACCCGTACTAAACTGGCCTGGTGACTGTGTGTGTGTGACTAAAAATAGAAATTAGATCTTCCTTCCTGCGTTAAAAGAAAAAGTCCATTGCAACGCTAAATCTCTTAATGCTAATGCATGCAGTAGTATTTTCTCCAGAATGGACGCTAGTGTTGTAAGCAGCAAGCACATGGATAGTCAATAAATACGTTGTGGCTGTGGTTGCCTATGTCTGCCTGTGCATGGTCTTTACATCCCAGTGAATGAAGAAGGCAATCTGTGTGAAAAGTAGATCAACCCAGTCAGTCACTCAATCCCGGAACTCATGTCGTCAAGTCAAGGAAGTGAAAATAAGTTCGTCCAAACATTACCAACTTTTCCCGACACAACTCAGCTCAACATGGTAAATAAATACAGGGAGGTCAAATGTTTCATAGAAAACTCTGTGCTGCTGAGCTAAGCCGTGCAGTGCTACTACTTGCTTATATTCCAAAATGACGCCGAGGACGGAAGCAATGTTATCCTGTTCAAATAGACATCAATATCTACTCGTCTCTTCTAGGGGATTTTAACCAATTTTACAAGACTTCTCTTCAACTCACTTCCTTATCATTCTCAATATTTACAGAGCATCCTCACTTTATTCTGAAATCAAGGTAT
Source organism: Thalassaphorura encarpata (assembly GCA_009869925.1). Taxonomy (NCBI): domain Eukaryota; kingdom Metazoa; phylum Arthropoda; class Collembola; order Poduromorpha; family Onychiuridae; genus Thalassaphorura; species Thalassaphorura encarpata. The sequence continues at coordinate 34,620 of WJEZ01000215.1, forward strand.
CCAGTCAGATTAAATTTCGGACTAAAAACTAAGTCTAGGTTTAAAAAGAATGAATGCAGCAATGTTAAGTAGTGCTGACCCGTGCCAAGAATGGTCTTATAGATTATCTCATAATCCCCTGGTGACCTGTAGGGTATTTAGTCCCTGTCTGTCACGTTGCGGGTGATCTTTGAGTCGAGTCATGTCAAACCACCCTGGTCCGTGCTACGTCCACGTCCACGTCCACTCACTTGAACATAGACAGCATATTAATGAATTTGGTGTTTTATGACAGGGAATGAGGAATAAGAAGAAAAAATCATGGCAGAAACAGACAACATAGGGAAGTTCATATGGGATCAAACCTGTTCTATTGTCGCGGAAGGAATAATGGCCAAACCACTGTTGGTCATTGAGAAGTTGCCACAACCAAATAACTCACGGCGCAACAAATTCCCGTCATACTCCAAGAACGTGAGGTGAAGATTTCGGAAAAATTCAGCATGCTTGTTCTTGACACGGAGTTTCTTGGGTGAATTCCAGTGAATGACCTGATGACAGGAAGGAAATGATTTAAGGCCTCGAGAGAATTTTTACAAAACTATCAGGGCTTTTTGGCAACGCATCCCTTCATCTTTCGTACTTTCAACTAGACGAATCAACAACACACGTGTCATGGGCACTCTCTTGCAGCGTTTTATGAACTATTAAACCCAATACATTTATATATGAGCTCAAAATATGCTACCTCTCCGAAAATACGGAAGTAACAGTTTAGTAATTCTCCTTCTTTAAAAATGTTATAATGTGGAAAAACAAGTTTTAACCCGGACGTTATAAAATCCAGGAGTAATTTTGAAGTGAAACACGCGAATGCATAGTACGAAAATTGATGAAGTGGTACGTGTTTTTTAGGAAATGGGTGATTGAGATTGAGATTGAATTAATTGGGTAATAATGGAGAGATGAGATGGGGGCAAAGAAGCGTAAAGGATTGGGAAGATGAGACGGAGTTGATTTGTCATTATTTATAGGGTGTCCCAGATTGAACTAAAGACACAAGACATGGTAGGAAGAAAGAAAAAAAAAGCTCCTACTTTAAGATCGATGACTTCCGTGTAGCAAGATTCACTCCGGGTATTGTCAGAGAGTTGAACATTCCATTGACATGGGATTTCATGGAGGATGTGCGGATTCTCTGCAATCACAGCGTTAAAAATATCCTGGTCTGCTAATGAGGTAGATAGCATTGTTTGGAGATCTCGCTCAGCAATCATTCTCCCTATATTAAAAACAAATACACACAAGACGATCAGAACAATTGCGCTAACGCTTAAGCTTGCGCAGATTTTGATTATCCCTACTTACACAGATGAGCCCAATTCATCTTCCGCAATTTGGAGAGATCCATCAGGATTACACCTACGCAACCAACCAAGTCAACAAAGAGGAAATTAAGGATCAGAATTATTACATCATGTCCCTCACACATAATAAAAGTTTTTAGGTCAAGCTAATTTTCAGCTGTCGAGTCAAAAGGAGAAAGGGAAATGTTGACCGTACGTGAAGATGAATTTAAAATATATGCAATTGGTGAAAGGAGCGAATTTTATAATTAAAAAATTTAAGTACGCCAAGAAATTATCAATTAAATTCAAGCCGTGACTCGGACTAAGACGGCTTGGCTTTTATGGCCCTAGCCATAAATATCCGTTCGTGGTACCACACACAGCACAGCTGAATGATATTAATTCTCAGTTTGTAACGGCATACAATTCACCGCAAAATATTCATGCATCGTGTAACGTTTCTACATATATTTTGAATTGGACGCTTGAAATTAATCAAAGATGAAATTGAATGATTTAATAACTAATTGGTCTTGTGGTTTGACTCTGATCTCTCAGGAAAAAGCAGGAGCGAAGAACGGGACGTGGGAAATGAAAGGTTGGACCTGTACGTGAGATGTGGTTTGTACAAAAAATGTAATTTCTTACCTGTATTGTAGCCACGGCCACTTGGATGAAGCCCTTTTTAAAAAAAATGAATTCAAGTCAAATCAAATTTACTCGAGCCCCAGTAGGAGGTAACACATTGAATCAGAACATAAAAGCTAGGAATACGAAATGAATTTGAAATCTTAAGTAGTCGTAGGCGTTTGTCACACTATTTAGATATTTATCTCTAGCAGCTGATTCATAAAACACATAGAAAGCGAAGGACCAAATTTTATTGAAACAGCTTATGAAACTTTATTAA
>WJEZ01000216.1:0-36797 GCA_009869925.1 Thalassaphorura encarpata
GCTCTTCCATTTGATTCAACTCAAGGGTTGAGAATAAGGAAAGGTTGATTCAGGCTTTTGATATCCTGTGGACTATACCATTGATTTTCTTCCTTTCTGACACTTCCGAATCAACATAAATGCTATTTACAATGTAAACATCAAACCCAGTCACTTTCAACTAAACTTGGCTCTCCAACTCCAACTTTACGGCTCATCTGTTGATGAAGATTCAAAATTTGTGCGTAAAATGTTGAATCTACTTTTTAGCAGTAGTTTTACGTATATGTTTTTTCTCAAATTAAGTCAAAACACTTGTATTAACCATTGCATTTTGGTTCAGCATTGTGTTGTGGATCAGCTGTTACTTAAATTGAGGACATTTTGATTGGGATGGAAGAAATCGCTGTATTCCTACCTTTCACTCATTTCCATCATCATAGTCGGACTCGGATTTAGATTAGGAAGCAGAGAAAGTACAAAAGAAGAGTTGGGTTAAATGAGTAGACTGGGTTAAAACCCACAGGGCAGTTGAAACTAGAGAAAAGGAAACTAAACTAGTTTACACAGATGGTAAATTTCTTCTTGGTCTGGTCTGATTTTGTGGTTTTCTCATTTTCCCACTTTGCGGTAAGAAAACATTGGGTGGAGAAAGACTAATAATTTTGGAATGTAGTATTAACCATTGCATTTTGGTTCAGCATTGTGTTGTAGATCAGCTGTTACTTAAATTGAGGACATTTTGATTGGGATGGAAGAAATCGCTAAATTCCTACCTTTCACTCATTTCCATCATCATAGTTGGACTCGGATTTAGATTAGGAAGCAGAGAAAGTACAAAAGAAGAGTTGGGTTAAATGAGTAAAATGAGTAAATGAGTACTGGGTTAAAACCCACAGGGCAGTTGAAACTAGAGAAAAGGAAACTAGACTGGTTTACACAGATGGTAAATTTCTTCTTGGTCTGGTCTGATTTTGTGGTTTTCTCATTTTCCCACTTTGCGGTAAGAAAACATTGGGTGGAGAAAGACTAATAATTTTGGAATGTAAAGAGATCACAAAGGAAATGAGTAGAGGCCAGCAGACTAGTAGTTGTAGACCACAAGGAAGCATAGAACCAATTTTATTTCAAGTAAGCATGTGAGAAAAAGAGAAAAGGTAGCAAGGAGGACTAGATTGAGTAAGTTTAGTTTACAACTTTATATGATAATTAACAAAAGTCGTTTTGGTGTTGAATGGAAATTGGATGAAGACGTGGTAGCCGTAGTAGAAGTAGAAGTAGTAGCAGAAGTAGTGGTAATCCAGGGAGTAGTTCCATTTTAGCCAGAGAATGGAACAAAGTCATCCTCTTCAACCGGCCAAAGAAGAACACATCAACTCAAGTTTCTCGAATCCTGTTTTAAAATAAAGTGAGCTAATATTCTTCTATGATGATGATGATGAAATGAAATGAGTGAAAGGGAAGAAGGATGCAACGCATGGCATACGTAATGCAATGTTATACAATGGAATCATCCACTAAATCCAATATATATACACGAATTATGTTCCATACAAGTTATTTAGAATCTTCATAAGCGATAATGATCAGTCAAGAGCTGTTCCTATAGTTTAGAATAGACGCTTAGCTTATTGTAGACTATGCATAAATCCAAAGAGATTTTAGTGGGTCGTTTTAATGCATGGACATTTTAAACACTCAGAAAATTTAAAAAAAACATACGAGTTTTTTAAGTATGTGATTAGTCCATAAGGAATTGCAAGTCAAAATTACACTATTCAAGCAAAATGGATTTTAAGAAATTGCGAATAAAATAGGCGAATCGCATGGAAATTAAACTGCAAACTGCGTCAATCAGCAAATTTGAAACATCAAAGGAAATTAGAGTCGGAAATTAATAAAGTGTTCATATCATATCATTCGTATTTGTTCTAGAACCACGTGCTTGGTTAGGTTAAATCAGCTGAGAAATATATATAAGGTTGTGGTGATATTAGATAGATTATTAACTGATGTTCATCATGCCATGTCCAATGAACCTACATCATGTTTTAATCATGTGATAGAGAAAAGAGCTGATAGCTCAGGAATGGAATGGAATGTCGAGTCCCATCATCTCTTGTTCAGGAACCCAAAATGAAAATGATTCTTGGGAATAGAAAAGACATGAGGATGACTTAGCTGCTTCCCGCCCAGCCCAGGAAGGAAGTGAAAGATAATCTCATTTCAGAGATGAAAGTGAAAAGATTACGGGACGAGTGGCTGAGCGTTGCTTAGCATCACTCCACATTCTCTAGACTCAAAATTTCTTCAATACCTTTTTCCTTTGGAGTCAATAATGGGTTAGACCTACATGCTAGAAGTTCGGGAAACGCTCTAATGCACTCCGATCCAAAGAGGAAAGAAATGAAGGAGAAGAAGAAGAAGAACCATGGATTAATTGATGACAAGCCGAGAAAAGACTTTCGTCAGATGCCTCCAAGAAGGTAATCAGGATAACAACAGGCTACAGGGCTCAGAACATGGCCAAACCTATCCTTCCCACGCTTCTTCCGCGTCCATAACCCCTTAAAAGCCAAATCTTTCCAACCTTTTCCTGTAATTGGAATAAAATGTGAGGGAAATGAAAAATCAATACCAAAGATAAACTTCAAAAGATATAAAACACTTTTGACAATCACAGATTTTTGCGCAATGAATAATTGAAGTGAAGCCGTGAAGATCCACGGAAAATATTCGCCTCGTTCATGCTTGAACATGGAAAAGTTATCAAAAGATAATTAACCTCCGATAGTAGAAGGCTTAGGAAGATATTTTCAAGTATGTGCTGCTAATGCTGACTAGCAAATTTCACCCACGTAATATCATTAGCCCTTGTGAACTGTGAAGACTTTTATATTATTCAAGTATATTGAGTTGAGGTAGAAGGAGAAGGTAATGACATGAGATTTCCTTTCTCCATTGCTACCTGAACCATAGGGAAGACCTCCTTGAAATGAAAAGTCCATTATTTAGTAATCAGTGTCAGTAATTTGAGCGTGCATGTCTGAAGGGTTCATTAGCAAAACTCACTTTCACGCTCAACACTAAAAGTGGTGGATTCGTGAAAAGTTGTCTGCTTTCAACCCAAGCCAAGCGGCTTTTTTTACCTGGACGTACTACTTTCATGCAAATTGTTCCCAAAGGAAGTATTAAAAAATCAATTCCATTAGCACTTTAGAGTGCTGCTCAACTCTGATATTTTTACGTATACCAAATGCCTTAACCTGGATTTTGCAGAGCCAACGGTAATTGACACACTGACATAGCAATATATTAAAGCAGTGCGCCACAAGCAATAGAAATAAATGTGAATAAAACAATAATTAATTAGAAAACTAAATTCAAGGTAAAAAATTGAGATGATTACCTATATATGAAGAAGAAACTGATGAGGATGATGACAAGGGCCGAACTGAGGACGATGACGACAATCGCGTACTGTGGCATGGCTGAAAATTGTTTAGAAAATACATGAGTGGTATTCACTTAATTTTTGCATCAAGTGTTTGTTTGCCCTAAGAATCCTGGCCTACCCTTTTCTTTTTTGTTCTTTTTGGCGATTTATTTGATAAATGGCTTGCATTGGGAGTCTATAAATTTAGTCAACGACGACTTTTTTACTATCTCATTTTGCTACATTCTCACATTTTAAGGTTGTCGTTCAACCTCATTGAATTGAGTCCTTCTTTCCTTAATGCCAAATTCTTAGTTTCTGAAACTACTACTCATCCGTATTTTCTTATGTCTCAACTCGTGGACCCGTTCTTAGCATGGAAAGAATTCAGGGTTTGGGTAACTATATCTAAAAAAAACTATTTTTATCACCGGAGGAAATGGAAACTCCCTGCTGAGTCAATGACAGAAGAACTTTTGAGCACAAATGCCCAAAAGCCTGAAGAAAGTCTAAGTAGGATTTTTATTCAAAGGACTTTCTGAGCAAAACTAATATTTTGCTTTTCCACCCACTTGGATTTAACAAAGGATTGTGTTTTATATATTCTTATAATCTTGCAATTACATTAAGACTCTAAATTTTGCTAAGATTACCAGGATGGATAAAATGAATGGTTGGTTAGGTAAATGAATTTGGATTGAAGGGGGCGAAAGAGGCTAAAATTGATGAGAATGTTATCTCACTTGGGCAGCCTGAGCCATCAAAACCACATTTGGGAGTATCAGGAGGAGCAGAGTCTCGATTACCAGCCCAATGGATTTTTGTTCCTTCAACGTCAATAATCTCCTTCGTCTTTCCAGAATAGTGGGCCACGACCTACAGCACAACAAAACACAAAACAATGTAAAAGAAAAGGAATAGAGCCAAGCACGCAATACCTATGTGTTTGCCTTTGGCACATAAACATTGGAAAAGATTAAAAGGATCAAAAAGTTGATTTCAGTGCATTACATTTAATTATTCAGACCTGGTGAAAATATTTACCTGGAAAAGTCCAGTGTCAGGATCCATGTCAAGAAGAGAGTAGTCAGCATTTCGATCCCCATTTTCATCAATACTGACATTTCCAGTAATACCTATGTGAAAAATTTAAAATTCAAATACATACATGTCCTATGGGTTAAAAACTTCACTTGAATAGATTTAACACTTTCTTTTTGAGTCATGAAATGAGTTAGAAGGTGTTTTACCTTGAAAGGTTTTCCCCCACATCCTTCGAGTTATTTCTGTGCCATTAGAGACAGATCCACCTGCCGCAAGTGTTTCATTCAAAGCCATGGCGTAGAGTAATACTGCATCATAAAAGGCAGTCACGAATGGATTCACTGGCTCATTCCCGAAGGAAAAGTTGAATTTCTCTAAGGCTTTTTCCTTTACATTTTTGTCAAAAGCATTGTACTCTGGACTATCAGGTGGAGGTCGTACTATGAGGGTTAGCAGGGCTTCGTATGCATATTTTGCACGGTCGTTATCCTCATCCGTGCTATTCTTGTCATACCAGGGCTTGTAGCTTTTGTTTGGACTGCAAAATTATATCAAACAAATCGTGTTAAGAAAAAATTGAAACTTTACAAGGATTATCTCGGAATGAGGTTGCATAGTGCAAAAAGTTTCCTCTATTCAAGAATTTCCTGTCATGCCATTGCCATTCCTGCATTGTAAGTTCAAAGCTCATCTGACTCTTGAGATGTTCAGGTGAGCGATTACCAAGACAGAGCAACGTTGACTGTGCTGTGTGTGTGTGTTTGATTGTGATGAAACCTTGGCCACTTACTTTGTAAAAAGTTCCACGTTGAAGAAGACGTACTCCCCACTCGAGACCATCTTGAGTTCCTCGGCCGTGAGAAGGATCTCCCGAATCCTCGAAGGAGAAGCACAGAGAACCACAACTTGAACCATAAGACAGAAGAGCAGTTAAATTAAGTACTTGGTTCCCATCTCAATACTCAAGAGTAGAAACAGAACGAGAATGGACAAGAATTCTGAGATAAACTTGAGCTCAACGAGGAAAGTCATGTACATAGGACGCGCTTTCTTTCTTTTTTCTACTACATAAATACTTGCATATCATTTTGTAAGATGCTAAGTTAAGTGCTAAAGAATGTCCGCTTCCCGCAATGGTTGACAGAGCAATCACTCTTATTCTTCATGCATTAGAATTACGGCACACACACGTCTTGAACCTATAATTCAAAATAATCTGGCAGGGATGGGGAACAAAGTGTAGAGGAGCAGCACAGGTCACTAGGACTAGGATCATGTGTCAAGACATCTATTCTCTTGAAATTTTAACCATGCTCTCTGGGAGTCATTTATTTAACCCAACCTGACCTGAATTTCATGCAAAATAATGTTCATACATATGGAATGGTTTGGACTAGACTCAAAAGACAAGACAAGACAGTGTCGACTTTCACATATGGATAATAATTCACGGTGATTGAATGCAAAGAATAAAGGGAAGAAAAGAAAAAAAAAGAAGGAAAATGACGTTCACTTTTTCTAATGTGAAAGCTTGGTTTGCCCTGGCAAAATGTTCTTTTGAGTGCTTTCACTGACTACTGTTCTGTTCAAAACAACTTTAAAGGTATGCAAATGCAATGCCTTGTTGGAATTGAATTGACAAAATGGAGACGAAAAAAAAGTTTTTATAAAGGTACGTCTCCCAATATTTACCCATCACCGCACTTTCTTTTTGTAATAATTTTTTCTGAATAATATTTCCTTTCATTCGATTCACTCCTAATTGAAAATCGTTGGGTTTGGTCTAGTCAGAGGGAAAGAAGAGATTTCATGAATAATTATGGGGAACTCTGCTCCTGCTCCTGCCTGAGTCTTCAATATTTTGTGTACACTATCTTCCTGTCATCCCCTTGGAGGGGCAGCCCAAGACATTATATATAAAATATACACCTCTAAATTCTTCAAGAAAAAAAACAAGGAATCATAAATCATAGACCTTGTTTCATCTTTCGTTTCCTCGTACACACATGGGGAGTAAGAACATAAGAAAACTGGTCCAGACACGTTCATGCATACATGTATAAAATTTCTATCATTTTGTACATATATTTTTATACATTAGCTGTATGTATAAATCGCATACATATATATATATAGCGTAGTAGTGCAGCAGTTATTCACTTTATCCATCCTTCCTGAAATATAAATGACGTGCACTCTCAAACACAATGCAATATATCAAAATTCAGGATTCGTACAGAATTTTTGCAATACAAACATACAAGAATCAATCTATTGTGGATGGAGAGGACAGTCGACGCCAAAAACATTTTATAACCAGTCAAGTGAGTTTGATACCCATGCAGACTCTAAAAGTTTTTGTTTCCCAAAGTTTGAGGCGTCTACTGGAATTTATAAAGAGAAATGGATGGATCGATTACTGATAGATAAAGTTTCGATCCTTCCAAGTGAAGTTTTCTAAATTGGGCATAAAACTAACTTGATCTGTCAATTCAAGCATCAAGTCGTCGGAGTATTGACAATTCGAGACTCACTTCTAGCTTTTCTTGAGATTTGGGATAGAATTTCTCTAAAATTGATAGTAGCAGCCTGTGTTTCATCAAAACTTGTAAAGGCAGGTGTATTGTTGAGAGCTGTATAAACGGTTCCAAGAGTAAAATGACAGAGAGAATGTCCTTTTCCAGATGCTACAGCAAAGTTATGGTAAACCAAAGCCACATGTCTCCATCCGAATCGTGTGAGAATCTCTGAAAACCCTTCACCGACGAGACTATAAGAACCCGCGAATCTGGTGAGTGTTGGATAATGCGGGTGTTTGTGGCGGAAAGCGTCGGCTTGAGCACCTGGAGTTAGAACTGGAATATTCCAGTAGCCAGCATAGCGAGCAACTGGAGCAATCACGTAGTCACACATCGGACCCAGGAATACATCTGTCAATCCAATTTAGTAGTAACAGCTCACAAAATAAATAATCGTTTAACATCTTGTTAGTTTTAATTATAAGGAATCCGCCTTATAGGGAAAATCCTATTGAAGAAGTACCAGCATATTATTCCAGGCAAAAAAAATTAAAACTTTCTTTTCCTTCAATGTCAAATTATTTGGTACATCCTGGGTAAAAATTAATTTGACATTGACAGAGAACTGTGTACTATGAACAGGTCATTAACAAATATGAAAACTTTCTCTTTCAATGTCAAATTATTTCTACACAGAACGTATTAAATTAGTACCAAGTCCTAATTTTTTTCGGAAGACTAGAAGCTTGGGTTTTATGTCATTGAAGGCTGAAACTCCAGCTTATTACTTCCGCCGAGTCCCCCAGGGTTATGCATGTCATAAAAGTCGACAGGCCGGAAATACAGTCTCCCGAGATGAATGGAAATGAAATCCCATGCCAAAAATTCATTAACAGTTTTCATAGTCTTCAACTTAGGAGCTAATAAGACTACGACGCGTTTTCATTTTTATATGAGGTTCCGGTTCACTCAGCGGAAAATGGTGGTAAATTTTTATTATAATGTTCATGTTCATAGTTTTGCAAATTTTATCACCAAATGATTTTGCAGAACATTTTAAAGATGAAATTTGAACGAGATTTCCAAATATAATGCGCTATTTGCATTGTGAAATGGTGCAATATATCCGAAATCTATTTGTCGATACTTAAACTAAGAATTTTATTCAATAAAAGTGATACCTAGTGTCAAACTGTGACGCAAGTCGTAGCGGAAGATAGAAATAAAAAGCCAACGCCCAGTTATATTAGCTTTGGGGCTGATATGGTGGTAATTCTAGGGATGCGTAATCTTCTAATTTAATTTGGCTAAAACACATTGCTTACATACCTGCTGTTTTATTAATATAAAAATCCACGGCGACGAGTGGTCCTACAGTTGAGGAGCATTTTGTATCCCTGTAAATGACATCAATTTCCCACCCAGGAAGAATCCCTTTGATCCTTTCACTCTCAACAGCCATTTTAATCGGAGAAAGAATTCTTTGCATTGAGTATTGAAAACTTGGATCTTCTGGAGCAAGAACACCTATCCGAAGGACTCGTTTAGCCTGTTCTGCCCTTTTGACCCGTGAAATATTCCCAACGGACTCATAAAGATTTGGTCCTCCAAGCAAATTATTTTCCGAGTCATGGACGAGGACCAATAGAGAAATGAAAACCACCAGTTGCCAATTCATTCTCACAAATCAAGGTTTAATTTGTCTTGTAATGAGAATTGAATTTTATGAACCTTCAAGTTGAATTTTGTCTTGTCAATTCAGTTTTTGAATGAGTGGTTTGAAGTCAAGTGACACTCGTGAGAGAGTAAAGTTGAGTTGTTCTCACGATCAATCATTTCAAAATGAAGAAATTTTCTTCAAAATCCTTCCTGGTTTTGCTTTTGCTTTCTCTTCTTTTTATGTTGGAAGGAAGATAGAGCGCGAGAGCGAGTCAAGAGAGTCTTCTCATCATGAAAGATGACAGGAAGACAACCTGGGCAAGAAACTCAGGCTGAGCTCATCTAATTCAATTCCTTCTCTAGACAACATCCATCCTCCACTTTATATTCAAATTATACTCAATGTCGTAGTCAAGAAGGAAAATATAATTCAAGTCATTGTCTTTCCCAACACTCTGACATCCAGGGCAAAGGGCGCCAAACCCGAGCCGAGAAACCAAACAAGTGACAAAGAAAAAATTAACTTATGACAGATTTTATTGGAGCGGGAGAAAGTTTACACAATACGTACACGTACTACGGGCTTAGCATTAGAATAGGGAAAATAGGATTAGAGTACATAAACTCTATCCAATCCTACCAATTTTTAGCTTTATACCATTCTTGCACGATGCCAATTCTTCTGAAGCAATATTGCTCGTAATAAATATTTCTCTTTAGATTTATCCACTCGATTTATCTCTGGAAAGGGTTTAATAAAACGAAAGCACCTTGACCTGAAGTACCTCGTAAAGTGTCGTTGGGAAGAGGGCACAAGAGATGACAGTCATTTCACTAGCTGAATTCCTCAGAAAATAGAAAAGCACTCGTCCTTAACTATTTATCAGATTGACAAAGACCAACCAAGTTGAAAAGGAAGAAAAAAAAAGAAATTCGATTTGAAAGTACTAGTGACTCTCAGTCCTTTTTCCTTAAGAGAAGATAAACTACAAGAAGAAAAACCATGCGAAAAAAGAAGGAATTGAATAATGTCACTTGGGACTTTGGTCTTCTTCACGCAATTTCGTACCTCACACACACACAATAGAAAGGATTCATGTACGAATAGGATTAGTAACGGCGGGTTTTCAAAAAGTATTTTTAGTTCAAATCCCGCCCGCTTCAAAATAAGAATGACGACGACGACGCCAAGAGTTTAAGAAACAAGCACGAAATGAAAGAAAAAGTAAACTCTTGGTTCAGATGCTTCAACCCAGGTCAGCTGAGTATGACTGATTCAACAATTGAATGCAAAGCAATCTTGTAATTCTTCTCCGAATGATTACTTTTGTGGCAGAGTTCTTTTCCCTTGCCTCCCTCCCTGCCTAGTCGATTTCTCTTCTGTGCCATCCAAATCAAGAGTTTTCCTTCATTGCACAAATAGAAATGTCCATTCAAATAAAAAATCATTTTTTCTTTACTGCTCCAGTTTGAGTTTTTCTTCCTTGCTCTTCCATCTATTCCCATTGTCAAGATCATGTCTTACAAAAACCCGATTTTCTAGTCTATGCTTCTGTGCCACAAACGCATTCGCATTCTCAACTTTGATCCCAATGTTAGAATTTCCCTGTTGGACGAACCAACCACCTACGCTAAAAAAATCTTCAATGAAGATGGTTGAAATAAACTTCCAATGAAAATTTATATGCATGAATAGGTGACATTATTTATTTTTGCATATTATTGGAGTTTCATTTGTTCATTTAAAGTTTCTTCTATGGTTTAGTAATCCAAATGACCCGTTTAGATGGATAAAATTCTAGCCTAATTCTTAAACTTTTGGGTGAATACCAATTAATAAATATTTGAGTCAAAACCCTCTGTTGTTGATTAAATGTCCTCCTGGTAAATCTAGCCTGAAATGAAGTGCAGTGCGTAGGGTACCAGAGCAGAGCAGAGCAACTCAAATTAATAATGTAGCCCTACCTAGTTAATTACGAGACTAAACATCACAACTTTTCCCTTGGAGTGAAAACTGCCAAACCGTGGAAAGGGACGAAACGAACCGCTACGACAAGACGGTGTGGTATGGAATGCCATGCACAAGGAACAACTTTGATGAAGAGGGAGTGAACTTTGAGACCTTCCTTAAGTTACAATTCCACTTTAAGCTCTAGAGAATATAGTGTAAATTAAACCATCAAGGAATGGCCAGCTTATTCCTACGATTGCTCCACTCTAAAAATGAAAATACGAGTACTGGAATAATCCAATTTTTATCATAACGAAGAATGGGTCACTAGTGAAGCACTTAGCACCTAGTGTGAAATAGGTTTAGATTTCATATAATTTCTCTTGATAGTAGGTAAAATTGGAATCAAATGGCAAGTGTTGAATTTACACGTGGAGCGGAAGAAGGATTTTTACACCTAATTGAGATTTCGTGGAAAAAAGTGTGGAAAAAGGATTTTATCCTAAATATTATGCATGGGCACACATGCATCTAGGAACTTTTGCAGAGCAAAATCCGATTTTCTTTCCTTGTAAAATGCCACTCAAATGTTGACATGGAGTAGAGAGAGACAGGAAGATGGTTAATATAAACTAGCATGTGTTTCAGGAGTGAAAGTTGACTACTTCATGTCACATCGTACCTTGTCCGGTTTAACTTTTGAAAGGAATTGGAGGACTCCTGAGTGATAAGTGCTCCATTTGTGAATGTGGTTCTCTCCACAAATGAATTGAATTTGAGGCACTTGCCTTCCTCTCTTCCTCTTAATAACCTGTTTTTACCTCTTTGACAACTCTACTCTCTTCTACCCCTTTCCCATCCCTAACATGACAAGTTCTCATTTTACAACTTTCCTTTCCTCTACTATTTCTCATTTCTCATTTCACCAGGTCTTGAAGACCAGTACTACTTTCACTTTGCTCAGAATCGCCAGAACATTTCACTTAACCCACTTAGACCACGTCTTTATTTTACTGAGGGACAGGAAGTGAAGTTTACTTTGACAAAATTAGTCGGTTTGCAGGAAAACTCAAATTGCTTGTCTGGACTCTGGAATTTTCTGCTTGTCAAAGTGAATACATTTGACCAGACCACCAGAGAGTGCCTATTTAAGGTCAGGGTTCAAGGATTATAGGATTACACATTATTTAATGATGGTAAAAACTAGTTATTCCAATTCATTACGAAAGGCAATTGCCCTAACAGGCAGAGAATTAAACATTTGAAGGAACAGGGAAAAAAAAAGAAACTAATTTGTAAGTACTGCGTCAAGAGATAAGAGATAATCGTAGAAACTGAGAGCATTAGAAAAGAAATAAGGAAAAGTCAAAAGCCTTTAGGAAAAGAAAAGAAAATAACAATGAAAATGAAAAATGAGAAGAAGTTTTCTACTTCATCCTCCACGTCTCATTCTTGAGCTTAAAGCTGAACCATTGCATTGTGTTGTTCCGGAATGAAAATGGTTAGAGCATAAGGAGAAGTGCTAATTTGAAAGTGGATTGTTTACCCTATTCTCATTTTTTTTATTTTCTTCAGCTGAAGAAAAAAAAATAAGAGAAATGAGAAATGAGTCGTCGTAGTTGTTGCAGTAGTAGCCCTCCAGGCTCAATTTATGAATAAAGCCAAAGTAGCTGAGAAAACCCCGTAAGAGGTAGAAAATAATGGGACAAAAAGGCGAAAGAAAAATAAAGAGATTGTTCAGAATTGGAACCATTCGGGAATTTGGAGGATCAGTCTCATACGTTCTTGTAATCGGGAAGAAAAGTCTTCAACTAGGAAATGTAAGTTTATGATTCCGGACTTCTGCACGTGTGATTCTGAGAAAGTATAGGGAATTTCATCCTCCAATCCAATTCCTCTGTGTTCCTTTCCAAATAATATAATGGAAAACAAACTTTGCTCTTCTCAGATTTTCACCGAGATCACCGTCACCTCTCGCCCTTGCCTTGCCTTGTCCCCATGTGACGCGACAACGACAACAAACTTTACTACAGGGTACTACTTCTCTGATCATAAACATGAAAAAAAGTATATAAATCGGCTGAGCACAGTTAAAAAAAAGTTTTTGATCCAATCCTCGCGTACAAAGTAACTAGTGAGTATTCAGTTGAACTAACCACTCCAGGAAATCCTATTTCCAACAAGTCCACTATCCTCTAGCTTAAGTAGATCAGGGACAGAACTCTGGGTCTGTCCATAGGTGAACTGGACAAAAGGTAAGAGCAGCACTTTTTTGATTCTTAGATTGAATTTCCTCCAAACATAAGTCATTGCACACACAATCGTAAAAAATACATTCGGAAGTATTCAATCAAAAAATGTCCATTCTCATATGGTATTAGGATGTCAGGAGCACAAACCAATAAAATTCTTTAGCGTTCTCGGTTTTATTCCTTAGTTACGAGAATTTATTATCCGGACTTGATCCTCTGGATGGAATTGAGCGAGCAAAAGGAGAGAGTAATTTTGTCCAGAACATAGCCAGGCGTCTACGTATTTTCCATATATCAAATGAAATGGACTAAAAATTAGTTGGTGTTGTTTTGTAAATTATCCAAAGTAATTTCTATTGAGTTCATCCTACCTAGGTTTTCCGTTCTACTAGAATGAAGTTTTACAAAATTATCCGAACGTAACACCAGATTTCCTTAATACATTCCCATTGTTCAAAGCATTCTCTTTATTTCTAGGATAAAATTACTAAGGTGAGGACAAAGGGAAAAGTTTCTTTGCTTCGCTCTCGTGGGAAACGATGCATAGACTAAACTTTGAGCCTTTTAATTTGAGCCGACACTACTACACTATGGATCAAACTTACAGGACTTGGAGAATGTGTAATAATTTTATTTTATACTTTTACTATACAACTGAAAATTCTAATTTTAAGGTCCGCCTCTACCTTGTTGAATAAAATCTACGATCTAAAAAAATAGATTTAGTTCCGAGTGCAATTCTCAAATGCGTCACTCACGCAATTGACGCTTCGCTTCAACCTTGTCACCTTTCCCCTAAATTATGTATCTATTATGTAACGAAACGCAACGTATGATTTTCTAAATTTACTCCTTTTGAAAAACATGGAGATCGATGAGTTTGGAGGATTTTGTTGAATATAAAAGATATGCGCCGTACGTACGTTATAACTTTGGGCAGGAGGATGGGTGTGTTTGCTAAACACAATTTTAGCAGCACTGGCATCTGCCCCACGTGACTCCTTTCTTTAGAAAATGAACTTAATGAACTGTGAATGAAATATCTACTTTGAACACAAAGTTTGTGAGACCTTTAAAAGGATAGATACGTCGGTCGGTCCGATGGAGGAACAGCTTTTTCCTAACCATTTTGTATTTTCATCAAATATATTATTCCACCCGAATAGACTAAATACTAGTACTAAAATGACTTCTCTAGAGGAATCTTCCACTCTAGTTCTGTCTGTGTCTGTCTACTATTTGCCTATGGTGTGTACTGGAGGCTGGAAATGGAATTTGACTCTTTTGAGTTTGACGGACGGGGAAAGTCAGACAGACAGGTGCGTAGTGTGGTAGCCAGCCAGCCAAATCTAATAATCTTCGTATATCCATGTTGTATGTGTATTAATCTATACTTGAGCTAAATTTGATGAATGTGCGCAAATCAAGGATTTCCCTCATGGAAGGGAAGGATGTGTAGATTTCCTCTACGGAGAAAATCAACTTCCGCGTATCCGGTCCTATGCTATCATGGGTTAGGCAAGGGAAATGTTGAATTTTCAAACTACTACATCCCAAGATCTTTCTAATCAATGGCAGGAGAAAGTATGTACATTTGAGAAGGCAAACGCAAAGGAAACGCTCCGTTCTTTTCTACCTCAAAGAACTTCAATTAAACCACACAGAGGATGTCAAAATTATACAATTTCCTTAAATTGGGTTCAGCTTCCTCTGTTCTCCCTATGGAATGGAATGGTAGCTAATGAATCTAATGCAATGTCCAGAACACACGTGTACACCTATACGATGGATGCTTTAATCAATTATTCAATTAAAAAAACATAAGACGGGATTCTGAATTAAGTACAAAAAGCAAAAACTCAGCTCATCTCATATTCCAATATTTCTTATCTACGAAAGCAATAAAAGTTTTTATACCCACGTAGTAAAATATCAATTTCAGGATTAAATCCAAAATGAATTCTTATAAATAAAACATTTGGATTTGAGCCTAGTTAAAACTAATAGAATTCAGTGTTTAGATTATTTTGACCACCAAAGAATATAATGAAGGTGCAGCAGCAGGAGCAGCTGACGGAGAGCACAGAGTGGTAATAATGTGGTGGTTAATCCCAACATCTTTTACAAGGACCCATGCCATGCTAATAAGGATATTAAGGGAAACTCAACCACTCAATCTACTTGAAGCTGAACCTGGCAAAAGTTTCTCTCAACCGTACGTAACGTAATGAAAACAATAGGAAAACTCATTACTAATTACTTCCTCAGGAAGAGAAAATCCCTTCAGCCCATTGTTACCAAATGACCAAATGGGCAAAATAAAGAAGGTCATAAAACCTGGGAGTTATTTCCCCAGAGACTATTGCTCGGGGCCCCGAGTGATTATATATTATATTATGAGGTTAATGATCATTTCAAGGAATACTAGAAAGGTACGGCACCCAATCCAATCATTTCAACTGCACTCGATGTTTTTATGAGTCATAACGGTAGTCCTTAGAAATAATATCCATTACAACTTGGACTTGAATCACAAAAAATACCCCAGCCTCTGTTGACAGTAGATTCTGTTATTTCAATAAGATTCGTTTAGCTAACTATGTGTATAATTAACTATAAATTTATTTATGAGACTAGCTGCTCTAGTGTAGTTTTAGTTTTACTACCTTGGTTTGATTTACTTGGGAATTACGTACATTGATAGATACGGAAGTCTGGCCCAAGTTATTACAGGGAAGAAGATGAGGAATGTAAAGCAAAGAGATGATCCCATAAAACTACATTGTAAATTGTAACTACCTTTCCTTAGCCGTCTCTCTGTCCTGTCCTCCTCTGACAAGGAAAACATCAAATGTCTTTTACAATAAAAACAAAAGTACTTGTTATCCCTATCCTTGAGTTGGGAAAGGAAGAGAAACTAAATTCTCTACTTACGAATTACTACTCTACTGGTCCAGAATTTAAGCATTTGAAGAGGTATACACGGTTTCCAATTCCAACAACCAGTCTGTTATGTATCAACCCTGCCTTGCCTGCCTGACTTCCAATTAATCCAAAGGAGGAATTTAACAGCTCACAGCTCAGCTCAGATGTCTATTTGTTCATATGTCGTCGACCTCATTCATTCTAACGTTTCAACGAGTATTAAACATTGTGCGTACGTGAAGAGAAAGTAAAAGTAAAAAAGGATAGGATTTTAAAACTTTATGAAACCCTGCATCATTTTTTTAAAGAGGTAAATAATACAAGGGTCACATGTACCCCTTTGTATTGAATGAGAACCCATGCCAAACAATTTCCTTGTCATATACAAGACAAGTCAATGAAGAACAGGAAATTGTTTTTACTTGACTTTTCTTTAGTTTACCACAAGTTCCTCAAAGTTTTGCTTTGTTTGTCAACTGGTTTTTCTTTAAGTAAGTCAATTCCCAACGGAAGTGGGAATATGACATGAGTGGTGGATAGAAAGAAAGTATAGGAAAAGCAAATAGCAAATAGACGGACTTTATGGAAACTCCATAAAGAAGAAAGGAAGAATGAAAAAATGAAAGCCATTCAAGGGCAGGAGTGTTCCAGTCTTCTGATCTGCCCCAAAAACTTGGGTCTCCCCTGGATCGGAGAAAGACGATGACTTTTCCTTTCTTCACAAAAGACTCAATTGTTCCACGGATTCCATTGCCCTGCATTGCATTGCATAAGTCTTTATGAGTTCTCATATATAATGCATATCTGGCTAATACGATAGTTGAGTAGGATCGGGATCAAGGGACAAAGGGTGTTGCAATTTCACAAACTAACTCAGCAAAGCCGGTGGCAAATTCTTTTATTTTGAATCACCCTGAATATTCAGTCAAGATAAATTTCCTAGAACTACGATAAAATTCAAACATCTTCCTGCTAAATAAAAATAAGTTATGAGCAAGGAGTGCTGGGCTAGGCAAAGGAAAGCAAGTATTTTCAAAAAAAAACACTGAGCAACTGTTTACGACTAAAATCTCTCTTTGGCCCAGCCAAAGGCTGTCGGTAGTATTAAATTGAATTCATTTCATTCATGTGTGGGCATTCGGGTTAAGGAGTCTAAATGAAGTGAAGGGTTAAAATTATATGCACTGAGAGACTAAACTTTGACATCCCTGGTTCCTTTCGAGTTAATAAGGCGTCAAAAACCCGATCCCTCCTTCTAGCTTATCTTTCAGCTCTAACCAAAAAGTTTTTGTAAGTCGGATCAAGTGCTGTGCTGTAGCACCAGCCGTCCTCGTGTTCCCGTAACTTTTGCTTGAATACATTATTGCATTGTGGCAGAACGCAGAACATGGGTTGGATTTTGGGACTAGACGAGTTTTCGTTTTCTCTACGGTGGTGGACCTGTCTCGTATAATTCACAATGATTGCTGCTAGGAACCACAGCTTGCAAAACTTTCTCTCTTTATTTACAACGTTGTTGAGGTTAGTCCAGTGAATAATTACCACTCGAGGGAATATTAATGAGGTGGGATGACCGCAGTGTGTAAAGTGTAAAGGATTATTCTTTACACTTTCATTATATTTTATAAATATATGACCACGTGTACTATAAGTTTTTAATTTATACTGTCCGCTAAGCTTGCCAGCTTTTGTTCCTTGAGATATGTGGCTATGTATTATCTACACCCGTATTTTATATAATTTGCTCAGCTCACAGAACCGGACAAGGCAGGAGTCAAGTTATAGAATCTCTGATGACAACAATTTATGTTCTTTGAAAAGTTTAAAGAGAAAGAAGATTTTGTGGAGAAAGTGGAGAAAGTCCTTCCTTCCTACGGTTCCATAAGTTTTGTATTTAAATCTGGATGCAATCACTTTTGCTTGACATCCTCTTAAGTCTAGTTCAATTTTGTCAGTCTAATGACAGAAATATGGCAAACTTTTGATGCTGGATTTTGGGGAAAATCGTCCTAGATTCCAATTTGGTCCTTGCTATTTAATCCAAATCTCATTCTAAGTAAATGAGTTTCACGAAAAAAACTTTTGGAAAAATTTATAGTGAATTCTTTCGACTTGGGTAGTGATTAGAAAATTGGTTTGGTTTATGGTATAAAAAAACGAGCTAAGGTCTAGGCAGGCAGAAAGCAAATATTTACATAAAGTGCAGTCCATAGAATTGAATCACCTTTTCGTCGCTATCAGGGCATCACAGGTTGTCCTGAATGCTCGGTGCGATTTTACAGTTTGCACTAAAGAAACGAAGCAAAATATTTGACATGTTTTGCAAAAACCTCTGAGAACATTCACCACCAGAGTGTAATAATCCAGATGGAATTTATTTCACAATCACGTCGATGCATTGCCATGATACGTAGTTTCTGAATCAATTTCACTCCTAAACCAAAAATAGACAAATTCTATGGAAGCTCAAAATATTTGCAAGAAAATGCGTAGGATTGGAATCCTGCAAATAGGATTTTTGCAGATTGGTTTGGTTGTGGGAAAGAAAAATATAAAATAATTCAAGAGGAAAACCCCATTCTTTGCACTTTATGCAATATTTTCCCTTTGGTTTTGGACGAGTTAAATCGAGCGAAATATCCCACGAGTAGGATTTGGGAATTGGGAAAATAGAGTAAAACCCTGGAGCTTTAGCATTGCCATTCCTGGCAATTTACATGGAATCAACCAAACGCTCAAACTGAGTACCCATCTCAATTTTCTTTTGCGTAGGTTTTGTTTCAAGTTTCACAGGTTGCTTTCTCTGATACCCGACGCCCGACACTGTAGCCAAAATGCCACTTGGTTTTTACGTGGACCCGATCCATCATCATCAACACGTAATAAAAGTCCAATTCAATGCACCAATTGAACCAAAGTGCTCCACTCCAACAGAATGTATAAAATAAAGCTACAGTATTTTCATTATGTCATTTTGACGTGACCTTTTGCATGGATTCTTTAAAAACTTTTAAACTAGTATAAGCCTAGTCTAGTACAAGTACTAGCACTAGTTTCAACACCTTAGCACTTTGATCAATTCCCTGGACGATGCTCAGATTAATTAATGTTGATACGCCTACATGATTGGAATGAAAAGTCACGTGGTGCTCCCAGAGACGAAGTGAGATGAATCATGTGTGATGAATTAGAATTTCATGAATTAAGGAAAGTAATCTAAACTTGCTTCTTCAAACCCTTGAGTTGAATCTTAAGGAAAACTAAGAGCACTAGTGTTGATCTGCTCTACGTCTTCAGGCACAAATTTTGTCAAAAGAATACAAGCATAAATTAATCTAACGTCCTCCTATGATAAAAATATCGGGAGCTTTGAAATCTTCACTTCAAACTGACTGAGTATCGAATCATCACAATTTCATGAATTAAGGAGTACGACGAATCGGTATTTGCACGACAACGAATTGTTTGGCTAAAAACTGTCCTCATATATCCACTGGTCTGTAAATCTTAATAATTTTCCTTCTTAACCTTCGTTCGTGTGTTTTATCCAATTTGCTAGAAAGGCTAAATTGAGAAAATTCAACCTTAAGTTGTTCAAAGGAAAGAATCGCAGCAGGGAATCAAAATCTCAGACTCCACACACCAGGAATTTCCAGAAAGAGAAGTTTTAACGAGTTTTGAATGGAAAATTGATTTATGGGACGTAACTACTCAACGGAAGGAAGGCGCCAACTAGATCATTTTCAAAATTGGAGTTTCCCATTGCTTTTTGAATCAATGACAAATAATCCGTTCCAAAGATCTCTATAGTGGATGAGTCTATAACCCAAAAGACGTTGCTGGTTTTGCTTGAGTGGACGAATGCTCAAAGATGCAATCATCCGTGATGCGTAGGATCCAATGTGAGATGAACAAGATAAAAGTGCTTAAAAAGTTTAGTGCTGATTCATTATACGTACAATAATCAAATGAATCTAGAGTATTTTAAGTAAAAGTAACTCTTCCCAGTAGGCTAAACTTTTCCGATAATGTCAACAAGAGAAAGTGCCCTTCTGCAGTTGGGCGGCTCGGAGGTAATCTCCGTATGCAATCTGACACATTTATTCCTTCAGATTTTCTCTAACGTTCATACCTCTCCTGCCCAATGACTCAAAATTACTTTAGCTTCTAAAGTTTTTCAAATAGAATATTAAGTTAACAAATCCATTTTCTTTGAGAGTCATAAGAATTAAAAGAAAGTAATCAGATTACCCAGCTCATGTTTCAAGTATTATCCAACTTTCCAATTAATGTAATGTCGATGGAGGATTTGCAGATGCAAATCTGCAAATCTGTTTGTTTCTTAACTAATACATAAAATCTCATTCTATTTACAATTTTTATCAGAAAGTGTAAAGCACAACAATGAACTGGGAAAACCTTCGAAAAACAAAATCTGTGTGAACAGATTACGAAATTTTTAAACTGTCAGGCAAATTCAAAATTTATAGTTGATCTTCAAATATAGACTTTCAACGATGATTTGTTTTTGGTTTGGAATGCCGCAGAGAAAGACAATGACTTGAGATATTTTTAATATCAAATTTTACCGCAGAGAAAATATTAAAATGAATTTTTGGCTTACCTTCTCGATACCAAAATAATCAAAGCGAAATGCACAATAATAAAGTCTAGAGATTTATTTAAATAAGGTTTAAAAATTAGTATATATAACTTTCACTTGACATGTGTTTATAGTATTTTTTTTCTCAACACGTGTGTGAAAATTGTGTGTTATGCTTGTGTTTGCCAAACTCGTCAAAAGTGTCGGCTTTCTAGCCGGAGCGGTGAAAGTGAATGAGAAGGTAAACTTACACTCCATGTAACTTTATCAACGGGTGTTTTTTTGTGCCTCTTTCTTCAAAACACGCGCAACCGCTTTCCCCATACAATTGCAAAAGACGTCTTTCCAATTCCAGTTCCAGTCAATGTCTATCATCTACGTCCACTTTACTCATTAAGTAGTCAAACAAACTCCTGATAAATATATTTGATGTTCATTCTCATTATTTGCTATTCATTTAAAAATATATAAGTTGACCTAAGTCCAAATTAACAAGGGAAATCTAACATGTGTTCCAAATGTTATTGAATCTTTGTATGAATAAAAATTTGCCAAGCATTCTTTACTCTTCCCTTGCATAAAGCTTGGTTAGCAAGATCAAACAGAAATGGACAATCTGGATACACCAAAAGAATTTTTAACTGATTGACAAAATGAACCCATATCATCACGCGATATCTCCATAAGTGCACCCATATGTCTTTTCTCAGTCATTTGCAAACTTTGTATGTGAATGTGAATGTTTAGATCCTCGTTTAGTTTTTACGTACATTGTGCAAAAAGGATTTGTGTGTGTGTGGTCTTGTGTCTATTAGTTTCTCTGTAACTGCATGCGTGCTCGTGTCAACTAATCCTTCATGTCCTTTTTGTGGTTCATCACGACATTACCTCTTCTACGAACGTAGTACTCCTGCCCCTCCTTGTAAAATATCAGAAAAAAAGTTCTTATCAGTGCAAATGTGCCATGAATGTATGTGAACGAGCATGTTTCCTTCACTTTGCTTCCAACGAATGTTGTACCATGTAGTCACTCAGTCACTCAAACCACCAAGGCAAAAACCTATAACAAACTTAACTTTTCTGACTAACTTACGTGGTGGTAAAACTCTCAGGCTCATTAGATAAATTATGAAAGTTTTTTTAGTTCAGACGTATTAGCGGGAACTGGGCACATTTGGGGAAACCAAACCACATGGATGGATAGACGTTCAGCCAGCCTCAAATAAACTGAGGTTGCTACTGCCATGCCTGTGCAATAAAAAGAATATCGGTGCAAAATGTTCCACTAATTCTGAACAAGGTCTTACATCTTCTTCCATTCACAAATTTAATGTCAATGGGATTCTCGCCCTAGTTCTTTTGCCTGCCTGTTGGTCTGCCCAACTGACTCCAAGTGCAAAATTACCCATATCAACTCAAACAATCTACTAGCAAAATAAATGTTTTCTTACGACCACCAGCGGCGCCAATCCATGTGTCATTCTCTCGCACGTATTAAATTTCATCAGTTGGGAAACGACGACATTGTTCACTTCAAATAGCATGTTTCATCTCAAATGATGTCATTTTTGTTTAACAAGGCATTTGGTTACATGATGGAAAATATTGTACGGGCTGAATTTCCCGACTTTCTTTTTGTGTACCTCGTGCCTAGTCTATTTCTCAAATGCCGGCAAGACAAGGGCCTGTTACTTATTATTTTTTTTAGCTGCGCCTTGAATATTAAATGCCACCCTTTGTCAGAGAACTCATTGTCAACATTTGTCATCAAACTCATGCATATCTAATGTCTAAATATGAATGCTAGTATTCTTATGTGCTCAGTTTACGTAATAGAAAAATAAACTAGGCTTGGTACATCGTACATAAAACTAAGGATATTGGAAAATTTAAAAATATCGGTAACGATCATGATTTTATGTTAAAATCCAAGATTAAGGTTATCACTTAAAGAAAACTTCATTAATTCATTGTAAATCGAAGTTAGTTAACTTTATTGTTAGGAATACAATATTATTCAAGAATTTTTTAATGCGTAGTGAAATCAAATGGTGACAAAGAAGCCTAGTTTGACTTTCACTCCCTCCGAACGTGCGAAACCAACCAATAGTCCAACTGACACCTTTTGGACCGAATCGTGAGCTTTTACTGGTGCCTAGTACCCGGGTATTTCACTTTCTCCGGGCATCGAGAAATTGACCTACTGGCCGGAAGATGCCGTCTTTGGCTTTCTCTTTGCTTGCAGACAAAATAAGGAATGTTTGTCTACCCAAACTCTTCGCTACGTCGCGTACCCGGCCCAATTGAATTTCAGAAGACAGGTTCATAAATTGAGTGTCTCGACAAGTACGACTGGTTGGACTACTCTAAAAAGTATTTAATTTATTTGACACCTTCATAAAATGTCCAAAGTATGACCGCCTGGCGTCACTGGGACTAGAAAATAAAGTTAGTGTCATCACACAGGCATCCATCCTTTCCATATAGATGAAATTGAATTTTCAATTCGTTCACAAAATTGAGTCTTAAATTTTGAAATAGTTTAATGCTCAAAATTTTTTGTTCAAAAGTATGTATGTGTATTTAACATTGCAAAACTTTCTCCAGCATTTGTCGCCTAATATCCAGACTCATTTGAGTTTGACTGTTGGAGATAGAAATAAAGAGGCAAATTTCCT
This sequence comes from Thalassaphorura encarpata, assembly GCA_009869925.1. Taxonomy (NCBI): domain Eukaryota; kingdom Metazoa; phylum Arthropoda; class Collembola; order Poduromorpha; family Onychiuridae; genus Thalassaphorura; species Thalassaphorura encarpata. Next base: position 23,047 of record WJEZ01000216.1, read on the forward strand.
TGCATTTCATGTCATCCCCTGCCGGTGGCTGAGGACAAGAGAAAATTATTGCGGCTCCTAGTCACGAAAGTATTTTGACTGAGGTAGTAAAGTTTAAGCATAAAGACTCTGCCTGTGCCTGCCTTGGCATGGCAGTAATCGAAAAGGAAGAAGTTGGACCAAAAGTTCCCGACACAATAATAACCAACGGGGTGAAAATCATTGTCTTTTTCAAGTCTTTGATGTAAGCTAAAGTCCAGCAGAGTCTCATAATTTATTATTGATTGAAGAGTCGGATGCCATTTAGGAAAAACTGAGGAATTGCTATTTCTTGCATCCGGAAACCAAGTCCACTTTATCTACCTTTCATTCTGGTCTATAGGGTGTGGATCTCAAATTCAACCTTGAGAAGGTATTCACATCAAAAGTCAAATCTAACAAAACTTTTTGTGACACCCTATCTTCTGTACAACTCAAAACTTTCATTCAAGACCAAAAGACGAATCATGAGTAAGTCTTCCCATTCCTTTTACCCCTTCAAGAAAAAACTTTGTTTGGACGAGTTTTACTTTGTTCTCTTTCCGTCCAGGCGTCTTTCATCCTCCTGCGGATGGCGACAACGTCTGTAGCACTTTCCAAATTCCATTTGGATGTCCCAAGGTGAAAAGAACAGAACAAGATTCTTTAGAAACACTTTTTATCCTGGCCATCCAGTCAGACTGAATTGTATCATCACATCACAAGCAAAAACAATCAAGGGCATCAAAAACAACTACATCATCATCATGACAGACAAACAGACAACCTTTTACTCATCAGACTTTCTTCCTATCTCAAAAGTTTATTCATTTGAACTGGAATTCAACTACAACAAATATTTAAAAGGTATAAAAGTAGGACAAACTCAAGATAAAACTGGCAAATTCTGGTAAACTGACATTGTCATTGTCCTTGACGCAAGTTTCATTTAATGGCAAGTGGTGACACCCCAAGCACCGATTATTTTCTCCAGCCATGACGCCATTAGTCAGTTTACTTAATTCACACAGCTCCTTATTTACGACTAAATAAGAGTAAGACGAGAAGAGTGCACATTAGTAGATGCAATTTGCCTTGGAGTAATTTATCCTTGAATGTGACATACAAGCCGTGCGATTTATTCTCTTCGTATTCCTTGTCACTATTAAGCCAAAATTAATCATCTGTAATCCAAACCTAGAGTCAGAATGAAGATTCTGGGCTTTGGGAAAATTAATTACACTTTCGTATTACTACTACTGCTAGTAAACTAAGCGACTGTGCTGAAGCGTTTATTAAATATACTACTGCTGCTTACGTTTCGTCGTAGTGATTTCTGAGGCTTCATTTGCCCAACTACGTAATAATGAGTTTGACTAAGGTAAGAGTGAGAGGATTTCAGAGTAATGTAAGAAATATTCATTAAATGGTATCTGACCCTCCAGGGGTCTCAACTGTGTTTCATCCTCCTGGAGAGTAAAGATGTTCAAATAAATGCCAATTCAGTGAAGCCCTGCTGAATCACACAATCCTTTAGTTCAAGTACAAATGTTTTATTTACTTTGCGAAACAAGAAGTTTGCAAGGCACAGAAGGTCTGATGCATAGGATGCAAACAAGTTCTTAATTTTGGGCTGTGCTGGTTGCATTGCTAACAAGTCAACGGTTCTACTGTACAATATATCGTACTAGGTAAAGAGAGGAAATAATGTCGTAATAAAAAATATTTTTTGTATGCAAAAATCAAGACAAGCTATGTTATGGCTGAATAGCCGTAGGCTTTCTTTATTAAAAGAAGAAGAGAAATAATGCAAACAAACAAGTAATGAAGTCTGGAGCGTAATGAAAGTTTTGAGGGAAAGGCGATACGCTAAGCATCGCGTCGTTCCTTCTGAAGAAAAGTCACGAAATATACATTAATGCACATGCAATATGCATCCGCAAGCTCCAGTCCAGACATGAGCTAGACATTTTAATATTTATTAAAAATCCCTGCAGATGTTTCGGCTTACGAAAGCTAAAATAAAATAAAGTGCTTGATCGGGTTGCCCTTTAGTTTTGTTCACTTTTAGAAACTTTTGTTCAGGAAGAGGGTCAGTAAGTGAGAGGAAATTGAGTTGAATGCAGCAAGAGACGAGAAGTGGTGGGTGGCAGGTGGAAAACAATGGAAAGGACAGTTACGTATAGTCGTAGGAGCTTCTTTCTACAAAATCGTCTTAGGTTTCTGTCAAAGGAAAACCCAAAGTGACTGAATATGACGGGTGACAAAGAAACTCACTCAAAAGAGATATGTGAGAGATTTATTAAGCCAAGGCAAGCCAAGCCATGGCCACGCCACAAAGCTCAGCTTCGGAAGATACGCTCCAACACCTCCCTTTCTCAATTTCTTTCAAATATCCGTACTATCCGTATCATTGAATGTGCAAAATTTTTACCAAAAAGACCTTGGGTTACAAATGTGAGTCGAACACTAAAGTGAATAAATTTGGATTGTTAAATAAGGAAATTTTTTGGTACAATTTTTCAGAATGCATGCTAAGTCATGCAAAGTTCCTAGACAGGAGAAATTGATCAAATATTTCATATAATATTTTCCCCTTAAACCACATGACTAAGTCTGCGTAATGCACTTCAATTCACACTTTATCAAATTCCATAAATCTGGACGAAAGGATAACCTGGAGGGGTTTTGGGGGAAACGATTTTCATATATTCATGAAATGTCCAATCTTCTCTGACTCAGACTTCCGTAAATCCCAATTCAATATCCAAAATCCGCTTTCAACGCCAAAGCTAAATTTTTTGTGCAGGCGCATGAATTTAGGATAAAAGGATTTCGTTTGATTTCTGATCCTTCCTCGTCATCATTTTTTTCGTATTTCAAAAAAATGTTCGAACAAATTACAGTGTAATAAAAATGACAAAATTTTCGTGTGTCGGGTGCGTTCTGCTCCAAAGTTGATCGAAGATCAAAGCTAATGCTCAAGTTTATCTCGCAATTCTGTCCATATCTTCAATTAAAAAAAGATTCTAAAGACTTACCTCCATATTTAAGACCGACATGTCCTTCAAATACGTTTTTGATGCTTGTTACATTGTCTGTGTCCAAATTGAAAGTATCAAAAGGTAATCCTTTGTCTTTGAGGTGACCCACGAGGGATGTCATGAAAAGTCTGCAAGTCTGAGCTCCAGAGACTTCTTCCACGCCATCAATTTCAAAGATCAGCATTACTTTCTTCCAATTGTAACTGCAACGCACAAAATTATATTCAGTAATAACTTTTTTTTGATATTCTCTGAGGGAAACTTTTAAAAAACTTTTCCGATATTGAACCACTTGAAATTACATTAACGACAGAAGACCAAATGTTGACACACTGAGTAAATTCGGCTCCTGTGTGCCTGCCAGCCATTAATAATGTTATTTTGGATTCGTAAAAATAAATAAAAGACTCCCATGCGATACAGGAAGAAAAATGTCTACGAGAGGATTGGACTCATAAAATTAATTTGTTTAAATAGGACTCGGTTAGACGTAAAGCTTTCGGCAAGGAAATTGAATGTCAGGCAGAGTTGAATGGTCTAGTGTTGATGTGGCAGACGACGACTGTATTTTAGTAGAGTGTTTCAATTCAATTCAATTCCCAGCTGCACTCATGATGTCAGTCGACCAAAAGCCGTAAGGTTCCTCTTAGCACCTAATAAACTCACAATTCGCAAAACAGATGCAATGGAAATGCATGCAAAAAATCACAACAACTTGTCTAGCCTTGTTTCTTTCAAAGTTGTTTCGACTAAACTCCAAAGAATTGAATCTGCGTCTGATTCTGATGGAGAAACGTTCTTTTTTCAAAGCAAAGAATCTGAAGGACAAAACTATGAATTCTGTGAAAGTTTTTTAAGGTTTCCCCAACTTGAAAGCCAAAGCCCATTCAATTCGTCCAAACGATTATAGAGCCGGAAATTGTTGAAACTTTCTTTTATTATCATCGGAAACATTTTTATAAGAATGGAGTCTGTCTGCAAGAATTTCATTGTCAGTCAGCTTTTAGATTTTCATGCCATGAACAGGCAAAAATTTTGTGTAGGCGTTTAACTGACGTGCTCGCTTAATTTGAAGTTGAAGTGAATAGGCACACTACGGCGAATCGTTTAAAAAATTAATTCATCAGGAAATTACTTAAGAATTTACCAAATGCTGATATGCAATAAAAATCAATATTCTGTGTGTCTGTGTATTAATGAAAGTTAATAATAAGGCATTTTCATTAAAACCTTCTACTGTCTTTAAGAAATTCTAGCCAGGTCCCTTGGTTCATTCTCAAGAGGAATACAAAAGGATTGGGCACATCTCCACAGACGTGTCATATTAGTGCCCCAATCGATTCTATGATTTGTCTCTCGCTCAATCAATTTACGAGATTTTCGTGATACTTGGCAATTTGCCATGACACATTCAAGTCTCAACAGATTGCATTGCATTTCTTGCACTTTTCAAGAGGAAAAAAATAGATCGTTACTCTGGGGGCTAAACTGCCTAAAATGAAAGACTTCAAAATGAAGGAATTATTTTCTAAAGAAATACCATTCTGTCTGATCCACGGATTTTGGTTCTATGGTTTTGCACTTGCTCGTTTATTTCAATTTTTGATGTGGATTTTCTCCGTTCATGTGACCCTGCTGGGAGCAATTAATTTTTTAATCCATCAATGTCTAAACCGTGACGGAGGACCAAGTCGCAAGAATGACCAGTGTGTAAATATTGAGAATGTGTTTCATATACCCGAGGCTTTATCATTCTTTGCTCAGATGAGTGTAGCGAGAGCAAAAGTAACTTTTAGCCCATGAATTTCTGGTAAGCTTAGTTGTAATGATTGTCCAGAAAATTCTGCACTTCAATTTAATATCCACGTTTAAATGGTATCCGATTCATATGTAGCAATCAAGTGGATTTCACAAAACCAAGTCAGGAAAATAATTGAATCTATGTCAAGCTGGCTCGGCTCTTTTTATAGTCGTCGAATGTGTGGGACGACAGAAGCCTTTGTTTCAGCAAACTCCAAAGAATCCTTTTAAAAGCCAATTATTATTGAGCTGAAATTCTGGAGAGCTCTATTTGTGGTTGCTTCAAACGTAAGTAGGTTATCAAATTTATTTTGAAATACGGTGAACAAATCCAGCCGACCTTTCAGAATGTTTTTCCAGGAATTGAAACCAGAATCGTATTTTATTTTTAGGGTTAAATTAGCCTTGTTTTCCTCCCATGTCAAGCAGGAAAGAGTAATATCGACTCGGTTTTGACTTGCGGTTAGAAATCGCATGGTGAAAGTGTTGATTATATTTCTAGTGCAGCAAGCAGGGATATAGCCGCAAGTGCTGGACTAGAGTTGGCTAAATTGCATTGACTGAGAAAATAAAGAGAATGTCATGGTACTTACTTGGAAAATATCTGGATAAGAAAGTCCAACATTTCATCAAATCCAATTCCAGTCCTCGTCGTCAAAAAATACTCAGAGTCTGGTGCAGTCTTGCTAGCTGTAAAATCTGCAGTCAATCCTCCAGCTGTGAGGAGCGGAGTTTCCAAAAACCGCATGAATCGAGCAACAGCAGCTGTCAAATAAATAATTTGCAAAATGTAATTTGAAAATTTGAACTTATTTGTAGAGAAATTTCTTCAGGCTAAGGATTTAAATTTACTTTGTAGATAAACGTTTCTCTAGAGTCGCAGCAGTTTAATTTCCACCATGATTGCTAAATCCAAGTAATTAATTCTGACATAACCTAAGCCAATTTTCCACCTCTGTGTTTTTAATCATTTTAGAAGCACAAAATTGATTCTCGTTCTCAATACAGTCACATAGTAATTACAAAATCCGATCAATGTCTCGTCTTAAGTCCCTCGAAATTTAAATTTACTTTGTAGATAAAAGTTTCTCTAGAGTCGCAGCAGTTTAATTTCCACCATGATTGCTAAATCCAAGTAATTAATTCTGACATAAACTAAGCCAATTTTCCACCTCTGTGTTTTTAATTATTTTAGAAGCACAAAATTGATTCTCGTTCTCAATACAGTCACATAGTAATTACAAAATCCGATCAATGTCTCGTCTTAAGTCCCTCGAACTAGGTCAGAGATCGAGGCCAATGAAAAGACAATTTAGTGTTCTACTTAATGAACTTTGCTTCAAATTTGAAGATCCGAGTATGAATTTGACATCTGTACTTACTCTATATTTTTTAAACTTTCCTCTAGCTTGTGAAGTCGTCTACTTCTTATAATTCAACGCATAAAGTAATTAGTTTTAATTGTTGTTCTGATCAGACCACTGATTACTAATTTCTGTCATGAATTCACAGATTAGTCCTGGAACAAGGTGCTAATGTAAATACTTAATTAGAAATTCTAATTTCGTCGGATGATCTGCTCGGGCTAAGTAACGTGTTTTTAAGCTCTGTGAGAGTGAACAGATGTAATTCCCAGTTCAAAGACTAGGAGATCAAAAGTCCAGTTCATCAAATAGATCACTAGACCAAAGCTTTTTTTACTCTACTGTAATTATCCTTAGCTAATCAAAGATTTATCAAATGACTGATTACAGTGCAGGAAATATGACAGAGACTGTTCTGAGAAAAAAAAGCAAAATGACCACATCAATAAGCACTGGGACTGTGGCCGTACGAGGTCGGTTCATTATTTCCTAATGAAAAACTGCATGTCAAATTTGGACCTTTGATGTGGTAAAACTAATCAGTGTAATCTCGAAAAAGGTTTTTTCTCAAAGGCTAAATGAAAATAAGACATCAAACCGATGCACTATTAATTTTAATTGGTAAATGCCTAGGACAAATAAATTACATTTTATTGGATTACGACTTTCGAGTGAAATTTTATTTTAATTCAAATCCAGTTAAGTAAATCAAATCCTGAATGACCTTCAAATTCATAACCCATATTTCTTTGTGATACCCTAATTTGCATTCAAGTAGCGAAATCATACACAATTGGATCACTCAGAAGCTTACCGAATCATTTGCTCAATTGTTCATGCATGAAGAATAATAATTTTTTAGGAATGGAATAAAATAAAAAAATCTGTTGATATAAATTCCAGTTGATCTCATAAAGGATTTTTCCCACGCTTGTTTTTGTGTTATGTGGGATCTTTGGATTTGAATTGTGGATTTTAAGTAAAGAACGAACGATTGAGGACTGAATAAAATATTTGATGCATGCATGCATGGTCGTTCCCTAATAGAGTAATTGGATTATGTAAAGAAGCTGTCTTTCCCTTAACACTTTTCTGGATGAATGTGTCTAGTAGTCCTGAGGATAAGTTACTTTGCTCTGACAGAGACTTTGGACAGTGTGTGGATGCATTCATTATCCCCGTGAGGCTTTCTTTCCTTCCTTCCTTCTGCACCTCTTTCTCCACAAGAGAGAAAATGGAACAAACATTACTCGAGTGCAGAATAAGGGCAGAGAGTGTTGAGTTGCCCACATTAATTCATTGCATGATCTTCAAATGTGAGACAGGAAATTAGATAAGGCACATTGATTCTCCTTGACTGTTTCTTCCAACTCAATATTCATCCAAGGCAGAAGCGTCTTACCTACTAAATAGACTCTCTTCGTTCTTTTGCTCCTAGGTCATCATGCAAATCTAAAATAGTTCCGAAAGTAACTTTGCTTACTAATGACTTAAGTGGACAACCAAGTAGTCTCAGCACGTCCGATTTATAAGTAGGATTAAAAATCTGTCCTAGTTTCCAGTAGTTAATTTTTACTCAAACTTGGAAAAAATAGCAAAATAGAGCATTTCTACTCCAAGTATCACTTTACGACCACCCAAAATAATTTTAAATTAATTGAGCGGAGGCAGATTTGGGCTAAGGGAAAATTACTGGAGTGGAATTACATACAGACTTGTTCTACTTTCTTTTGCTAATGATACCGGTTTGTTGACACTTCAGCGGTCTTACCAATTATTCACTTTGGTGGAAGATATAGTACTACTCTCCAGTCTTTCTTCGACGTGCATAGTGCCAAGAGCTCAATGGGAATTTTCCATTGTTTTTCCTATCCTGTTGTGCAGGTTAGAGTTTTGGTTTGTGTTTCAAATTAAAAATATCTTTTGTCAGAATCAAAGTTGGAGTTGGAGAAGAGAACTTTTTGCTACATATTGCATATTGCCTGGATGAGGAGCTCTCAGGAATGAAAGTTTAAATTTGAATACTTTTACCATTCTTTCATCTAGGCGTTGTGTAAAAGTAAGGCAAATCCAATTTCACAAGCGGATCATGAATTCTATAAATGTTCAAACTGGAACGATAGGAATCTAATCCCAAATAATTGTATTCATCCTTTACTTAAAGAAAGCAAAAAAAATTACACCGTGGGATATATCCGGCTTTCATATGTATACGTACACCGGGACTGTTTACACAGTTAAAAAATGCCGACACTCGTTATTAATTGGATAAAATGCCGCTGTCTGTTTAATGTAGTGTTTAAAATGTCCAGGTGCTCTGATGGCAGTCACCAGGTGTATCTGTCTGTGGCCATGAAGTGCATGTGTCCTAAAAATTGCAAGTCCAGTGCCATCGTATAAATGATATGGTCAAGAGATTCAGTGGATGAGCTACAATAATCTCAAATTGATTGGAATGGGTGAAAATCAATTGAGAGGATGAATATCCATTAAATATCCAAGTGGTCATAAATCCATAGAAAAAAAATGCCCCATTGCATTACGTTACGTTACGTTGAGCCATCATCGGACACCATTTACGGGTTGGATGAGTAAAGATAAAGAAAATGAGATGGTTGGTGTTGGTCCTGGCTACATTGGGTGGAATAAGATGTTCAATTGATTGGAACTAATTGTTTAAATCCATTTGGGCTCTATTTTATGGGAAGTGCAGTGCTATGGCTAAGCTAGGCATTCACTTCAAAAACTCTACGGTGTGGGTAGAAAACACAAATTTATTCCGGGTGACTTGACACCAAAGTGCAGAGTGTCGCTGTAACTGTGACGTCTCCTCCGCTGCTTACTCTTTGCTTGTGTCCAGTGATATCGTTTGTTTACACAGTGGAAACGGATGTTGGAATGTTTAGATAAAAAATACCATTCTCCATTTTCTCAGAAATACTTTGTCTGATAAATTGATAAAAATTAAAATCAGCCAACCACGACCACAGCACATATGCCAATGAGAATTTCTGAATAAAATAATTTAAACGAATAGTAAATCTGCTAATCAAACCACTAATGACGAATTGATCGACGCAATTAACAATGAACGCCATTCTATCAAATGTAGTCAAGTACATTTGTCATTTCGTGTGAATCATTCCTGAGTGATTTGTGCTTTGGACAAAAACAATTACAAATGACTCAGTCATTTGTTTTCCCATCATCCATTATGCTAATTAATTTGACGTCTAAATTCCCAACAGCTTATCGGTTAAGCTTACGAATAATGTTAGTGATAAATCCCTTGCAACAAAATATGACATGACACATTTGCAATAATTTAATTTGACTCTGGAAGCTGGAAAATATGATTTTAGCTGAACCAATTGAGTTGAATCAATTTAACTTTAAGAATTAAGTTTTTCAGGACAGTATTATTTGTATATAAAATTATTACGTTCGTTGGAAACACGACTGTCTGGGTCCAGAACTTATTTCACACTGCACCCAAAAAAGTTTTTCAATTAACTTAATGAGATTCTGGAAGAGGAATGAATTTTAATACTCATCATGATTAGCAATTAATGTCGAGACGATTCGAATCAAAGAAAATATTCGAGACATGAACAATTGTTCCAATTATCCAAAAATCCATTTTGCATGCATGGAAAGGCACGGTGCAATTTATTTGAAATAGCACCCACGTTCCTTTTATTCTCAAGGATTAGATTGAAGGATAGCAAATGGAAAACTTCCAATTCCACTAGTTGCACATTTGCTCATTATTAATTCAAAGCGGAGAAAGCAAACTTTTAGAATCATTCATCGTGGAGGCAAATGGCAAATGAATGTGGTTCATGGGATGAATTAATTATGAATTCTTTTCTCTTTCTCTTGTACTTGCATTTGCACAGTTCCAACACAGACACCTGCCTCTGAAATATATGAAAGAAAAAACGTGATTGATGAACTAAACATTCTATTTTAGCAGTACTAAAGTGAATAATTTTGTAAATTGCAGAATGATGGATGATAAATTATAATGAATTATGAGTCTAGCCCTTGACGTCATGAAATTTTGATAAAGTTAAAATTCCATCAGATCCTCATCGTAAGTTTATTTGATTTGACTTCCTTTCAAGGTGATTGCATGAGATGAGAGTATAAACAAGGGATTTTCTCCTTATTTTAGGAAAGTGATCCAAAAAAAAACTAATCTCTTATAAGATGTAGGTCGTGGTTGAGAAAAATTAGGATAGATCTATCTGAAGCAGCAGTCGGTTGATATCTGGGATTATGGATGGAATTTCTCATCCCCAGATTGGCACGCGAAGAAAGTAGTAGTGTAGAGTGTAGAGTACACTTCGTGTCTATTCTGGTGGATTCGTATTACACGTTGTGTATTTTGTCTTTTGACTTATGAGTTGATCAATCTAGACCAGGCATTGGCATTATGTTGCCCTGCCTTGGGAGAAATTGCTAAATCATGTTACATTTCATCGCCAATGCCTTCACAAATCATCACGTAAACTGAGCTTCAAGGCACCATTTATTACACACGCTTCTAATAAACTTTCATCCTTTCATATTTATTTGCAAGGGAATTCTGCACGAACTATGAAATTTTATATGATTAATTATCAAACAAGATCAGCAAATGATTAATACTCAATTAAAATTTAAGTACATTGCTTAGAGTCTCTTTGCTCGGCTCATAGTCTAGACAGAACTTTATCCACGAAGTTAATTTTATCTTTCCGTCCGATTTAACGATCAATGGTTCAATAAGCCTTATTTAATGGTGGATATTTCTCACTCGTACTAATAAGATAAATAAAGGCAACGTAAGCTAACTTGGGTTTGATGAGAAAGGAACTTCTTGAAGGCGTAGTCGTAGCTTTAGCATAGTTAATGCGAGCCTTAGCCAATAAATAGGTTTTATACAAGAGTTCACTCTCGTAATGTAATTGTCTGGTTGTTGATGCCTAATGAATTGAGCCCTCGACTTATGATTCCACAGTCTTGTATAACCAAATGGCTGGAAAATGTGCTTCGCCGCCCAGCCCAGGGTATTAAAGCCACTAGAAGGGTTAGGGTTATTGCGAAAGTGATATTTGGGTTCTGACTCCCGTTCACATTTCCATGAAACTGCTCATTCATTCATTCAAACATGCAATTTGTATTTAGACTCTAAACTTGGCTTTTTCCTCCTGAGCACAACACAAAATCCGGGAAAGCTGGAGGCTGAACTAGGAATGTACCAAGATTCCAGAGATGACATAAGGATCTTTGATCTACTAAGCCCCTTCCATATAGGACTCAAAGATTCACCACAAATTTAAGTTTACGGAAACAGAACCGCGAAGAAAAACTCATATTATTATTAAAAAAACCTTTTGAACAGTTCAGCTATTGATGTGGTTCTTGGGTATTGCATTGGAGAAAGGTGAATGCAATATGCTATGCAATGTGTGTACAGATCCGGGATTTCTGATATTTTTTGCAATATACAGTTTATACTCAAACCAATTTCTATTCAGTTCCACAAGATATTCTCACATAAAAAATCAAAAAATTAGTCACATTGATTTTAAGGCAAGAAAAATTATTAAATTTAGCCAAGGTATCTTGACAAGGCGCCGAGTAAGGAACCTAGCACAAAATCTGTGAAGGTCGAGGATGAGATTTGAACTGAGAGATGGTTTATGTCACGCCTTGGGGTTGAGATCTACGTGGTGATGGTCTAAGGAATATATAACTACACATTTTAGCATAAAGAACTCATTGGGTTGTACATCTATAAAGATTTTGAATAGACCATTATGTGAAAAATCATAAGGATAACATAGAACCCAAATAGATTCTTTTCCCATCCGTCAGTCTGTCTTCANATTTTAGCATAAAGAACTCATTGGGTTGTACATCTATAAAGATTTTGAATAGACCATTATGTGAAAAATCATAAGGATAACATAGAACCCAAATAGATTCTTTTCCCATCCGTCAGTCTGTCTTCAGTAGGTAAACATTTGCACTCGTCCGTTTCTTAACTGGGAAAGGTTAAAACTGTAAAATAACCACGACATGACACGTTTGCAAAAGTCCAAGCTTTGCCTTGACTTGACTTGACTACTACTGTAATAGGGTGGTAGGAGATTACGTTCATTATAAATATATCACACACGTCCCGCCACTAAGTTTTCTATTTTCTTTCCTTTCAATCAATTAGGACCAAAGGGCAAACCAGATTTTTTCGCCTATACTGCATTTTTCTGCATGCATGCATGGATTGACATTTGACAAAGAAACCAATTTGCTAAGGATGAAGAAGCCATGCATATTTCATCAAGGTCTTAGAATGAAAATGTCAAGCATAGTCTTCTAGAATCTAATACAAAACTAAATTCCAAAGGAAAGTTCTACCTGCTCCTTGTGTTAGTGATGTAATTAATTATGCATAAAAAAACCTAATCCTCAGAGATTTAAGATATATTTCCATAACCATACATAAAAAATAAATTCAAATTCTGTTTTTACCCAAAGCGAGTTCACAAGATGGGCCAAAAAATACATGAGCCGTATTTCCAGACATGAAATGTTTCCAAGTTTCCACAGGTGCCACAATATTTGAGCACTGAGAGTCACTGTATTTGATATTCACTTTGTAATCTGGTAGAAGTTGGAGTTGTTTAACTTTCTCAAACCCAAGTAAAATTGCAGGGCCTGTTCTCTTCATAGATGCCACGTATTTTTGATCAACAGGGAGAATGACGGCCACATTAATTTCATCCAAAGGTTCGTCATCTTCGTAGCCCAGGCTAATCGTATCCGTTGTGAATGGGCCAGGAGTTAGAACAAAAGCTCCATTAGCAAAAACAAGGGGAAATGGAAGAATTAGGAGGACTAGGGTAAATGTGAACAAAAGTGATGGGAGTGGTGACATTTTACAATTTGAAATTCCTGACTGGTCTGCTGGGTTAAAAAGAAAACTTTGTGGAGATCACTCTTCTACACGTAAAGGACACATTTCTTTCAGATGAGATGCAATCACGGAGCAACAAAAAAAATTGGTTCAATTAAGTAGTTTGGGTTGAATTGAGATTTGGTGGAGTATCTGTTGTTTGCACACACCCAATTTCCTGGGTTCCCCTATTGTCCTTTCCTAAATTTGATTCATTGTCTCTTTGGAATCAAAAGTCAAATCCAAATCGTCGTTCGTGGGTTGTTCCTTCCCTTGCTCAACAACTCATTCCTCACTTTGGACTACACTTACACAAAATTTGTTCATGAGGTTGGAAACATATTAATTTATTACAAAGAAGGAGACGGCCTAACCATGAGAGAGGCAAAGGCAAAGCAATAAAATATTTTATGTGTGTATGGTGTGAGATTTATGTGAGTGTCCATCCATTCGTAGATTTGGGATTTCCATCTAATATTTTTCGATTTGCCTTCATGAGTGAGTAATAGCTGAGAGTATGGATGTGGTAGCCACTGACGCCGAAGGGGAAAGTAAAGTAGCTTCTTTGAACAGAGTCAGTCGTCTACCTCGTCCTCGAAA